>JAJJLU010000367.1:0-67096 GCA_023807065.1 Isotricha intestinalis
AATCCCCAATCCCCAATCCCCAATCCCCAAAATTCAAAATTAATTTAAAAAATTGTTTCAAAAAATGTTTTTTAGTTATTTTTTTTTTGAATTATTTAATGTTAATTTATTTTATATATTTTCAACAATTATTTTTCCCAATAATTTTTTGAAAATTCCAAAATTTAAATTGAATTGTTAAAAATTAAAATAATATCATATAAATATCATATTTGTATATATATTAATTTATTCTTAATTTATATTTTAAAATATTAAATATTATTTTATTTATTTTCTAATTTAAAACAATTTTCCTCAAATTTAATTCTTGAATCATCAGTACAAACCCAAATTTTATTTTCCTTATTTTTCTTATTAACAAATTGAATTCTTATCATTTCATCACCTTGTTCAATAACTATAGCTTTTTCTCCACTAATAAAAGAATTAAATAATATTTACTTATAAGTAATTTTATCCTGAATTAAAAATGGATAATCAGTATAGTCAGAATATACTTCAAACTTATAATCAGTTTCTACTTCATTTTCTAAAAAAATTATAAAATAAACTTACTATTGATTAAAGCTTGTAAAATATTAATTTTTTTTTTATAAAATTCTTCATTTTCTGAGAGTGTGTTTAATAAATTTTTAAAATTCTCTAAATGAGTATCAAAATATTTGTTCATAATTTTATTGTAATTAACAAATAAATATAAAATAAAAGTTGAAACTACATTAACTAATTCAGGAATATTATCATTTCTTTTAATAGTTTTAAACAATCTTCTCAAAACTTTATTAATTCTCATACTGATTAAATTTTCATTATCTTTTAATTCAATTAAATATTTTTTTAAAATTAAAAAAAAGAAACGATAATTTCCAATATTTCCTTCATTTAATAATTCTTTAATAACTTCATTAACATTACTAGTAAATTCTTTATTTCCATAGCAAATTTTACAAATACTATTACTGAAAACAGAAGCATCTAATTGAGTAGAAATTTGTCTAAAAAGAAGTATAATATAATCCTTATTTTTAAAAGTAAATTGTTCATTACAATATTGATGAAAATTATTTAATTTAACTGGAGAAATATTTAATTGATAAATAAGTAAAACAAGATATAATTGATTATTTTGTGCAATAAAATTAGTTTCAAAAGGAACATGTTCATTAGTTAAATTAGCTAAAATTGAATGATCAGGAATAAAATAATCCCATGTTGTTTGTAAAGGATTTTTTTCATTGGAAAAATAATATGAAGTAAGAAAACCAAGAAATTTTATTTTTTTAACTAAATAATCTCTTGTTGCTTCTGAAATTAATGTAAATCTATATATTATATAAAATAAAAAATTTGATGCTTTTTTATTTAAATTTAACATTTCTAATATTTTTAAAATATTCTTTATTAAATCACTTAATAAAGGTGAAAATTCATATACTTCTTTTATTGGATTTCTTATATCTATTCCATCTATTATATATTCTTCAATTGGTTTTTCAAATAAAACAAAACCATCATATTCTTCATCATTTTTATCTTTTTTCTTTTCTTTATTTAATTCTAAATTTTTTTTCTTTTCTTTATATATTTCTAAATTTTTTTTCCTTTCTATTTCTTTTTTTTCTCTTTCTTCTTTTAATTTCTTTATTTCTGGTTTATATAAATTATCTACATTATACATTGCACAAAAAATTAATCCAATAATTATTTTCTTTATTTCTTCAAAAGGACAATTTATTATATATTCTGTTAATATATTTACATTTGTAAATTCTTCTATAAAAAATTTTGCACATGAATTTTCATAATTCATATAAAATTTTATTAATTCAATTGTTCCTCCTAGACAACCTTTTTCTTTTGATCTAATAAAAACATTAAAAAAATAAATTAATAAAAATTGAAAATAATCAAGAAATTTCTCTTTCTCATTTGATTTATTTATTTTGTTACTATTAAATAATTTAATTTTTCCTTTTTCAATATAATCATTTAAACAAGAACCTAAAATTTTTTTTTCATTTTCTTCAATATCTTCACTTAATTTTGTTCTACAAGAAAATTTAATAATTTTTTCAAATTCAGATTCATTAAAAAATTGATTAATCATATTGACACAAAATTCTAAAAGAAATTTATGATAACACGGATTAAAAATAATTCTTTGTAAATTATATTGATACATTTTTTCATTAATTTTATCAAAGAAAGGAGAATTATAAATATTATAATTATCATTATTAATAGAGACTTTATCATAATTTTGGCAATTATCATAATTTTCTTTTTCATAAAATAATAAATAAGCATTTCTTGTTGAAGGAAATTGAGTAACATTTTTAGTATCAGGATCAATATAAGTATCAATTCCACCAAAAGTTTCTTTTCCTAAATCTTTTATATTAAATTTACTAACTTTTGTATCATTAAATTGATACCAATTATCTTCATTTATATTTCCTGTTCTAATAAAAGCATAATAATGTCCTCCTTCACTATTTCCATTATGAACTGCTACTGCTTTTAATTTATATTTATTAATATTATTATTCATTCCATTAATTTCCTCATTCTCATTCTCATTCTCATTATTCATTAATTTGAAATCATCTTCTTCATTTTTATTATTTTGATTTTTCCTATTTTGATGTAAATAATCAGTCATATCTAATTCTACAGGAAATTGATATTCATCATTTATTTTTATTTTATGAAATGTTTGGAAATCAAATTCAAATCTTTTAAGAACAAAAATAAGTATTCTTGGTAATTTTTTAAAACTTTGTGTTTTAACAGCACTAAATTTATTATTACAATGTTCACAATAAATAGCATTATCATCTTTCATTAATTCTCCTTCACAAAAAGTATCTAAACTTTCTTTTAAATTTTTTTTACCTTTAACTTGTAACTGAACACTTAATAAAGAAACTTCTTTTGATCTATGATGAGAGCATTTTTCTAAAAAAGTTAAATCATCAGAAATTTTAATTTCAAAAAAATATTTAATTAAATTTTCATTATCAGTTCCTTTTAATCTATTTTCTAATTTATCAAATAATAAAGAAAAAAATTCATCCATATCCATTTGTTCTCTAATATTTAATTTTTGATCATCGAAATTTTGAGTAAAATCAATAGGAATAAAATATTCAGTGTCATAATATTTTAAACTTGTAAAAAGATATTTTAATTGATATAAAACATTTTTTTCTTCATTTTCACAATATGAATTGATTATACTTTCTCTAAATGGTTTTATACAAAAAAGAATTTGAATAAGAGAATTTAAATAACAAATACAACCTAAATTTTTTAAACCAACATAATCATTTTTTAAATTATCTTTAACATTTATATTCCAATGTTCAAAATTATTTCCTCTCCAAAAAGAAGAATAATGAAAATCATTTAATTGATTTTTGTAAAAATCAAATTTTTCAGGGTTTTTTATAATTAAATAATTAAATAAATTTGATGCATATTTAAAACCTTTTTTTGAATTAATTTTTGCTGTATTATGTTTAAAAACATCTCCTAAACATTTACTAAATAAACATTTTTCAAAAATAAAGTTTAAAAAATCAAAGTTTTCATTATTAACATTATCAATTGAAATATTTAATTTAGAAATTATTGTTAAAATTAATAAAAAATATCCTGATATTATTTCTTGTGGAAATGATGAATTTTCGATTATTGGATTTAATAATTTTTCTTTTGTTATTTCTTCATAATTAAACTCTAAATTTAAATTTATTGAACATTCTATTATTTTATTTATTATTTGAAAATAAAACTCAAAATTATTTTCTAAAGATTCTTTTGCTAAATTTATTATTTTATTTAAATTATCATCATCAAAAAAATAATTTAACATAAAAGTTATAATTTCTTTAAGTTGATTTTTTTGTTCATCATCATATAATTTTTCATTAAAAATAATGAAAACAAATTCTTTATATTTTTGTTTGATTTCTTTATTTTTTGATTTGATTAAAAAATCATCTAAAAAATATAAAAAGTTATTTTTTATGTTTTCATCAGTTAAAAATTTTTTATTAAAATGAATTAATATATTATTAGAATTATTAATTAAATTTATAATTTTTTGTAAAGACTCAATTTGTTTTTCATATAAAATAGGATTTAAACTATCTTTTTCAATTTTACTTTCAAAAATTTCTTTAATAAATTGTGTTATTTTATCAATGATTAAACTATATATTTCTTCATTTTTAACTATAGAAATAATTTCACTTATTTCAATTAAACAAATTTGAATTTTCATTATTTCAATTTTTTCAGAAAAAATTCTTTCATCATTCATATATTCAATTAAAGAAAAATTTATCATCATTTCTTTTATTTTAATAAAAATTTTACTTGAAATAAAATTTTCTATAAATTTATTATTGTTTTTTTCACTTTGTATAATTTCATTTATATTTGAAATTATATATGAAATATAATAAACACTTGTATTCATAAAATCAAACACTATTTCATTTTCATATTCTTCTTTATTTTCATTAACTATTTTTTTAATTTGATTTTTAATATGTACATTTTTTTCCATTTTTTCTTTTACTAAATTCCAAACTTCATTTAAATAAGATTTATTCTTATCCTTTAATAAATCAGTTAATTTTTGTTGAAAATTTTCATTTTCCGTTAAAATTTTTTGAGGATTTTTTTCTAAATCAATTAAAGGATTATGTTCATTAATAATTTTAATCGTATACATTTTTTCATTATTTATTTTTTCATCTTTAAATACAATTTGATTAAATAATTCAAAATCATCACATAAATCAAATTCTCTTATAATTTTTTTTTTAGTTTGATATTGGAGTTTAATATTATTTAAAGGAATTTGAAACTCATTTGAAATTGAATATCTTATAAAATAAAGAGGATAATTATTTAACACCATCAATTTTTTTTTTATTCCTGAAAATAATAAACATATTATTATTCCTTTATTCTCATTATTATCTTTCTTTTTTTCATTTTTTTCTTCTTCCTCTTTTTTATTAATTTTTAATTTTGGAATTTCATTTCTATTTTGAATAATTAATCCACTTGAACTTATATTCTCAAATATTTGTTTAACTAAAATTAAAATTCCTTTAATGGCAATTTCATTTTTTTCTTTTTCATCATAAGCTTTATTTAAATTATCTAACAATGTAGAAATAAATAAATTATAATAATTTTCAGACTCTTGTTTTTTAGGATATTTATAACCTAAACAAATTTTACATAAAATATCAGAACATTCATTTTGAATTTCTACATTTTCATTTGTAATTAATATTTCCCATAATTTATCATATCCAATTATTGATTTTAAATCATCAATATTTACTTTAAAATCATTTTTATTTAAAATAAAAAAGTTTTCGTTACTAACATTAATTCCAAAAATTATTTTTTTATATAATCTAAAAGTTTCAATTTTATCAATATTAAATAAATCATTATTACAAATAATATTATTAAAAATATCATCTCTAAAATTATCTTTGATATTAGAAATTTGTTGTGCTAAAATAGAACAAATCATTTTTTGAGAAAATTTATCTTTTAAAATTTTATTCCATAATTTTAAAAAAATATTAAATTCCCAATTTAAATTTCTTTCTTTATTCATTAAAGTAATTAATAAATCAATATGAATTTTTATTGTCATTTCATGAGTAAAAATTCCAGAATAAGTTAAATTTTTCATATCATTAAATTCTTCTTCAGATAAATTTTCACTTTTAATTATTGAAGAAACACAATCATAATAATTTAATAAATCATTTATTATAATAGAAAATAAATTAATTTGACCATTCAATTTTTCTAAAATAGAATTAAAATTTTTAAATAATTTTTCATACTCTAACAATTCTTTTATTAAAATTATATGTTGAGCACTTCCTTTATTATTAGTAATATTATCAAAACTTTTAATTAGAATTTCTTCTCTAATTGAATCATTTAAATCTGGAATAAACAAAATTGTTTTTAAAGATTTTATACATTGATCAACAAGATTAGAAAAAGTATTATTATCATTTGAATAATTTGTTTGAAAATCACTTTGAATATAATTCCATATCATTTTTAATCCATAATATTTTTGTTCATCGAATCCAAAAACATTTAAATTATCTTCTTTACTATTACTTAATAAACTTTTATTCTTTTCATTTTCTTCTTTTTTTTTAATTTTATTTAAACATTGAAAAGTATATCTTTCTAATAAATCAATATAATCATTATTTATTTCATGAAAAGAAATATAATCTTGTAAATTTTTAAAAATTAAATATTTATCTTCTTCTATTAAGAAAGGAGCTAATTTACAAAATAAATCTAAAATTATTTTCTGTAAAGCTTCATTATTTCTTTCTGCCTCAATTAATTTTTGATATAAACTTTGAAATATATCACTTGATTTTTTTCTTATCATTATTTCATCATTTAAACAAAAATTATTTTCATATGATATTAAAATTATATTATAAGATTGTTTAATTAATTCTTCATGAATATTTTTTTGTAAAATTGAATTGATTATTTGATTTTCGTTTAAAATTTGTGTATATTCTTTTTCTGATAAATATTTAATAAAATTATCTTTTTTTTGTAAAATACTTTTATCAAAATCTTCTGTTTTTAAATTATTATATTTTATTGCTAAAGCAATTGCATTATAACATTTCATTGAATAAATTTGATATTCTAAAATTTTACAATTAAAACATTTATTTATATAAATTAAATAAGTTTTTTCAAATTTTTGGTGTTTTTTATTTTCTTCATAATTGCAAAGATCATAAAGTCTTTTCATTATTAAAAAGATATTTTCCTTTTTAATTTTCCTTAAATCTTCATCAGAAAATTTATTAATTTTATTATCTAAATAATCCCAAATTTTAATTATATTATTATTTAATTTATCATTAAAATTTCCAATCATACTTTTAATTTGTATAAAAGGTTGAGTAAAAAATTGTAAATAAAAAAAAGGAAAATCTAGATTTGAACATAAACAATCAGTTAAAGAATCAAAACCATTTATTGAATAAAAATAATCAATAGAAAAAGAAATTATTCTTGATGGAATTTGCATTCTTTCATTTTTCAAATAACATTTCTTTTTATAAGAAACTGAAATACAAATATTTTCTATATTTTTTGTTAAATCATTATCTTTTTGATTATCTAAAATATTTTTTATTTCATTTTCATATTGAGTATAAAAATCATTATAAATTTCTGAATGACCAAAAAGTCTTTTTAATAAAATAAAAGAATCTTGTAAAAAAGAAATGATTGCAAAATTTTTTATTATTAAAATTGAATCTTCAAATTCTGATTTTAAAATTTCTTGAAATTTTAACACTAATTTATTATTTTCTTTAGCAAAATCATAAAATAATTTAATTATCTTTAAAATAATTTTAATAAATTGTAATGATAAATTTATTCCAATTCCTTCATTTTGTTTAGAATAACATAAAACTTCATCACTTAAATAAAATAATTTTCCTCTTAATGTGTTTAAATAATCGTAAGGAGTAAAATTACCAAAATCTTTTGAATTCTTTTCTGGATTTTTTCCAAAATTAAATTCAGCAAATTCATTAAAATAATTTATTATAGAATTTAAATTCTTTTCATCATTTCTTACACATTTTCTTTTATTATCATTTGGATCAGTTTTATTTCTAAAATATGTAATTTCATCTCTTTCAAAATAATTGAATTCAAAAACTTTTCCTGATAATAAATAATCTTTTACTGACACTGTATTATCATTTATTTTAATTACCACTCCAACTGTCCATTGACCATTTATTCTTATATCACATAAAGTTCTTTGTTTATATGTTTCTTTATAATTATTTCTTTTCATTATTTCCAATTTTTCTAATATTGATGGAGAGAATATATTATCTTCTTCATTTTCTTTTGTTTCTTCTTTCATTTTTTTAGATTCTAAATAAAATTAAATCATATTATTAAAATATATGTTATTTTTAATTAAATTATACAAAATAAAACATTAATTCATTATTTTAAGAATTTTAATTAAATAAAACAATACATCATTTCTATTTTCTATTTATATTACAAACATTTACAAAATTTAAAAATCTTTTAAATTTATAATTAATATGATTTTTAATGTTTTAAAAAAATCATAGATTTAACATTTATAGGTTTATATTTAAAATATTCATATATTAAAATTTAAATTCAGCTCAGAATCATTTCAATATATGTGTACATAAATAAATATATATAATATATATATTGATAAATAAATATATATAATATATATAATATATATATTGATTCATACGAATTTAACATATTACCTAATTTATACTTGTATTTAAAAATCAAAACTTAAAAAGTTTGATTTTTAAATATTAACAATTTATTGAAAGATCATCACTTTCACTTATACTTATTTTTTCCAAACTACTTTTAATTATATCATCTATTCTACTTTGGAAATTTTTAAAAAAAAGATTTTCACTTTTACTTGTCATATATCTCATTTTATTTCTAATTTTATTTTTAGTATCATTTTCATATTCAAAACCATGAATTTTTACTAAATTCGTTTTAAAACTTTGACCTTTTTTATTTTCTGAATTTTTCTTTAAAGGACCATCTGTAAATGATTTCGATTCAATTTCACTTTCCATTTGCATTCCAGTTTTCATTCCAAAATTTAAATTTTTATTGTCATTTTGTTCTATTTTAACAGTATATTCCTTAATTTTTGGTTCACTACATTCACATACTAAAGAAAATAATTTTGAAAACATTTTTATATTTTGATTTTATTTTTCTATATTTGAGCATTGAAAAAAATTAACATATTAAAAAAATTAATAATTTCATTTGGAGAAAAAAAATAAAACTTCAAATTAGATTAATTAAAGATAAAAAAATAAAAAAAACATGTGTAAGTATTTTTATGAAAAGAAAAAATAACATAAATAATAAATATTTGTATGATAATATAATTCTTTTTTACAAACATGATTTAGATTTTATTTTAATAATTTAAAATAAAATATTATGCATTAGTTTTATATATTTCTTCTCTAACTTCTCCACTTTCCATATATTTTTTTATTTTAGTTAATTTTTTCTTAACTCCATTTTCAAATATAAATTTTTCTGTTGCTTGCACTTTTAAAACTCCAGGACCAGCTTCCATTAATTTTTCCAAATTAATGTCATCATAATTATTATTAATTTCTTTTTTGTTATAATTTTGAACATAATTATTTTCCCTTTCCTCAAATTTCTTTTGTTGATCAATATAATTATAATTGGGATAATTATCATAATTATTATTATTACTTTGAACAAATTGAGTGATATTATCAAGATTATTTCTATAATTTTGATTATAATTAGAATTTCCCCAATTAGCATTATTATTAAACTTAACAGGAGCATTTTGTCCTTTTTGTGAAGGTAAAGGACCAGTGATTGTTTCTTTTAATTGTCCAGCAAAAAATTTTTCTTGAGCTTTAATATCTCCTGGTCCAATTCTATCACTTTTTTCAGGAACAATAAATTGCATACCATACCAATTTCCAGTCTCTACATTTGTATTTAATATTCCTCCTCCTACTTTCCTAGCGTTTGATAATTGTTGTTGTTTATATGCTTTCAAGTTATCTTCATTTGTTCTATAATCGTTTTTTCTGTTTTGTTGCCAATTCCAATTTTGTTTTCCTGTTTCTACATTTGATGGAACAATATTCCCTTTATTAACTTTTGATTTATTTGTTTTTTTCATTTTTCAAATATTTTATTTTCATAATAATTTAATAACACTTTATAAACAATCAGATTTTTTTTTTTAAAATAAACTTTATTTATATTGATATTTATTTTTTAAATATTAAAAAAAAATATTATTTGGAAATTATTTTTTTCCAAACTCTAAAACAAAAAAAAAATTCAATTTTATAAAAAATTTTCTCTTTCAATATAAAATTTATACCTTGATTAATTAATAAAATAATATAATATTAAAAAAATATAATTTAAATATCCTCATTAATGGATTTAATATTATTTACACATAATTCAATATTCTGAAGAATTAACTGTGTTTTATTTAAATCATTGCTGTTATTTAATATTGAACTTAAATAGGCCAATTTCATTCTAAGAGAATTTAAAATATTTTTTTTAACAGTAAAATTAAAATCTGGAATTTTCTTATAAATTTTACTTAAATTCATTTCTTTAACTTCTAAATCTTGATATTGTTTAACAACTAAAGCGAATTTTTCTTTTTTTCTTTCTTTATTAGGAAATTGCCACATTTCACATCTCGCACAATATAAATTTCCATCATTACTTTTAAATAAAGGACATTTACATGATTCTAAAGGACATGATTCTGCAACTAGTGTCCATCCCATTCCTAATAATTCACCCAATTTTTCATCTAATCCTATTATTATTTCTCCTTCTTTTTGAAGAATTGGCTCTGGTTCATTTTCTGGTTTGTCTTTAAAACTTGACATTTTTTTATTTTAATTTTTTATTTTTTTTGTGAAAAAAAATAAATTATTAAATTTATTTCTCTTTTTTTTATTCTAAATCTGGAAGCTCATCTAAATCTACTCCACATTCTTTTGATATTTCTTCTATTGTTTTTTTATCCTTTTCTAAATTTTCAACTTCTTTTATTCCATTATCTTCAATTTTTCCAAAATCAACACCAGCTTTAATAGCTTTTAAATTTTTTTTTTTTTCAACTTTTTCAAGTTCTTTTTTTTTTTCTTCTTCAAATTTATCTTTCTTTTCTTCTTTAACTTTAAAAGGTTTCCTAGGTTTAAAACCTAAAATAGGAGCTCTGACTTCTAAAATTCCAGTAGCAGTGCTTCTTTCAACAATGGCTTTTTCAACAATAATTTCATTTTCAAATTTCCATTGAGTGATTTTTCCATTAATATCTAATCTAATATATTGAGGTTGTAAATCAACATTAATTTTACTAGTTTCCATAAATTTAGGAATTTTAATAGTAAAAGTCATTTGAGCTGTTTTAAAAATATCTTCATCACAATGAAATTCATATCCTCCTTTATTACAAATCCTAATTTCTCCATTATCTTTATAAATTGATGGTTTTTCTTCATTTTTTGGTTCATCCCATAAAGAACCTTTTTTTTGTTCTTCTGCTTTTTCCTTTTCTCTTTTTTCTTTATCTCTTTCTAAATCTTTATATAATTTCCTTCTATATTCTACACTATAATGATTTGGATTTTTTTCATTTGGATCATTCTCTTTAAAAATTATATGTTCTTTACTTGCTTTTTCTAATTCTTTTTCTATCATATCTAACATTTGAGATGCTTTTATTCTTTCTGATTTTACTATTTCATTTCCATTATATAATTTTATTTGAGGACATCTTGCAATCACATATTCTTTACAATATTTAAATTTTTCACATGGATTTCCTGTCAAATAAATTTCTCTCAATGAATGAACTTTTGATAAACAATCAACACTTTCTTTTAAATTTTCTATATCTACAAAATTCATTGTCATATCTAATTTATTTAAACTTTCACAATTTTCTAATCCTTCTATTACACTTACACTATTCACTGCCATATTTAAATATTCTAATTCTTTTAATTTATCTAAATTCTCTAATTTTTCTATTATATTATCTTGAAGATACAATATTTTTATATGACGACAATAATATTCTAAATTTTCTATTTTTTCTATACTTAATTGATGAAGAGATATTTCTTCTAATGTTGATAATATCCCCTCATTATGTTCTGACCTTTTCCGAAGAAGTTCTTGTGTTATTCTTCCCATTTTTTTTAATTTTTATTTTTTATAATATTTAAAAACGTTGATTTTAAATTTTAAAAAAATTAAAAAATAAAAATATTGATTATTTATTACATTTCCTTTTCAGCAAAGCCTAAAAATTTTCCACATAATTCAACAAATTTATCTTCATCAACTTCAAGTGGAATTTCTTCCGAAGCTTCTGGAATTTCATATTGAAAAGAAGAATTTGCCATAGTTTGAAGTCCTTTAATACATCTTTCTTTACTAATTTTTTTTTCTTGTTTTAAATCGAATAATTTAAAAACATTTCTCGCTTCTTCTTCAGTGAAAATTCCACCTCTTAAACCTTGATTTTTTTTATTTTCTAATCTTTCAATTAAAAATTCTTTTAAATTCTCAGGTTGTCTATAAGCAACTGCAGTTGCTAAATCTTCGAATAATTCTACTAATCTATTTTTTTTTATATATTCATCTGCTTCGTTAACTAAATTATTATCTGCTAATTGAAATGCATTTGATGACATTTTGTCAGTTATTATTTAATTAAAATTCTAATTATTTATTATTTAAAAAAAAGAATTTTATTCAAATATCAAAATTTATTTTCTATATATCATCATTTATAATTATCAATGATATAAATAATAAATAATTTAATTTTTTTATTTTCTATTACCAATTTTTGGTTTATATCCTCCAGCAATTGAAGGTTTAGAAATAGGATATTTTTTCCCTCTATTATAATTAATTTTTTCAATAACAATACCCTTCTTGTTATTGCCGTTATATTCTATAATTTTATTTTTATGAGAATTATTACTAGAATAAGGAAGATTTTTAGAAGAATGAATATTTCCTTTATTTTTAATTTGTAAATTATTACTCTTATTATTAATATTTAATCCTTTCTTTTGACTAGGTTTCGCACTTGCAGGTCTTCTTACTCTCATATTATTACCAACATCATTTTGTTTACTTTTAATCTTTATTTTATTATTATTGTTACCAATATTATTATTATTTGATTTATTAATTGCATTTAAATTTTTTCCTCCACTTGAAGGTCTAACAAAATTATTATTCATACGGTGAATATTTATATTATTTTTTTGATTATTTGGAATTATTTTTTTTTGAACTCTTTGAAGAGCACTCATTGGTCTTTTTATATTATTTTGATTAGAATGAATATTCTGATTGTGATTTGGTTTATTTATTGAATGTGAAATATGTTTTTTAAAATTATTATTGTTATTATTCATATTATTATTTTCTTTTGTCACATTTTTAAAAAAACCTGCTTTCTTTGTTTCAAACTCATCATTCATCATCATTTCTTTTTCTATATGTTTTTTTTTCTTATGAGGTAAAATTTTATTAATATCCTTTAATTTTTTTGGTAATTTAATTGTTTGAATTAATTCAACTTTATAAAGATTATTTTGATTACTATAATGAATTCCTTTAATTTCTTTCATTTTTTCTACTACAATATTAGAATTAAGTAACTTATCACAAGAAGCTCTGAAATTAGGATCAACAACAAGCATTAAAGAAATAATATAATTTAATTCTTTAGAATAATTATCAGGAATAGGAGAATAAACGCCTTTTTGAATATTATTATATAAATTAATAAAAGAAGTTCCTCTAAAAGGAGGATATAAAGAACACATTTCATAAATAATACAACCAACACTCCAAATATCAGTTTTATTATTATATTGTTGTTCAATCCATATTTCTGGTGATGAATAATAAGGTGTTCCTGTTCTTGTATTTGCTTTTCCTATTTTTGCTAATTTACTCACATTTAAATCACCTATTTTTACTAATCCATTTTTCATTAAAAATATATTTGCACTTTTTAAATCTCTATGAATTATCTTATTATCATGTAGAAATTTTAATCCTTGAAGTATTTGAATTAAAATATTCCATATTGTATTTTCTTGAAAAGAAAGTTTGTTTTTTTTATTATATTCTATTTTTGATTCAATATCACCATCATCAGCAAGTTCCATAACAATATTTAAAGTTTTTGATATTTCATCATAAAAAGCGTCTTTATATCCAATTATATTTGGATGTTCAAATGATGCTAAAATTCTTACTTCATTTAATGCATTTTCTTTTTCTTTTTCTTCTAATTGAGCCATATTTACTCTTTTCATTGCATATTCTTTTCTGTCTATTTTACTTATCACTTTATTCACTGATCCAAAAGCTCCGTTTCCCAAAAGTTTCCCTATTTCATATTTTTCCATTTTTTTATTGTTTTTCTTTTATTTTTATCTTATATTATATATTTTTTACATTTCCTTAATTTATTTTATTTTTTTTGTTTTTTTTATTTAAATAAAATATGAAAGGTTATATTAAAGTTTTCTTATTTCTTTTCTTATTTAGTTTTTGTTTAAATCAAAATGTTGAAAATGCAGAAATTCAAGAATCTTATAATATAATGTTAAGAAGAATGCAAGAAGAAAGTCAAAGTGATGCAATTAGTCAACTTCAAAATCAAATTATTGTTTGGTCTTGTATTGGATTAGCTTTTATTTTATATTTCTCTGTTGTTTCTTTGATTAATATGCCAATTCAAAAAAGTTCTATCTTATATGCTAAATATGGTACTAATAAAGGACAACAAAATCAATAATTTTTAAATTTAAAATGGAATTTTGATTTTATTTAATTTTATTTTTTGATTTTTCTTAATCAAAATAATATATATTATATTTATTTTTTTATTTTAAGTTTAATAGAAATATCAATTTCTTTTAAATTATCTAAAATTGTTTTTTCATGATACTTAATTATTAAATTAATGAATAATTAATTAAATAAAAAATCAAAAAAAAAGACAAATACTATTAAAAATTTGATAAAAAAAAATCAAAAAACAAAATAAAAATAGTTTAATTACCTCCTCTTAATCCTCCACCTTGTTTTTTTCTTTTAGTTATATCAGAAATTTTTCTAGGACACCCAAAGAAAGTTTTACTTCTAACTTTTTCATATTCTCTATCATTCCACATAGGATAGCTTAAATAATTATCAACATTAGGTAAAAATTTTTTACCAGTATTATCAAATCCCCAATCATTAACAGCTCTAACACCAGGATCTCTATAATTAATCCAAGTTCTTTGACATTCGGTATTATATTTAGGTTCATTTCCATTATTATATTTTTCAGAAATTAATTGAGTTGATATTTTTATTCTATCATTAGGTTCATAATTACTTATTAATCCTGACCATACTCCTCTATTGTTAAACATGTTTGATGTTCTAGGACGATATCCTTCTCTTTTGAATTTATCACAATAACTTTGTCTATATGTTGTTTCAAAATAATTCTTCTTCTCGTTTGGGGATAAACTAGGTATTTTCGAAAAACAACCATATTGAGTTCCTCCTAATGGAGGCATTTTGTAACTTAAGATTGATACTCTCATTTTTTTATATTTTTTTTTTAATTTTTTAATTTTATGAATTTTTTTTAAATACTCATTATTCTATTTATATAATATTATAAGATTTTTTCAAATAATTTTTCTTCAAGTTTTTCTTTATTTTCCTTCTAATATTTTTTCAGGGTTTGAAGGAATAATTAATGAAGATCTAATACTTTTTTTTCTTCCAAAATTTCTAATAGGTTTTTCTAATAAATTTTCAACTGTAGTTTTTTTTTTATTTTTTTCTTTTTCTATTCTATTACTTGAAAGTTCTTTAATTTTAGGAAAATTTCTAATAATATAATCATACCAATTTATCATTGGTAATTCAAATAATTCTTCAAATTCATTTCTTTCCAGATTATAATATAATTGAAATAATTCATTAGAAGAATGCCATAAAATAGAAGGTAAAAGTAAATTAATCTTTAAAAGAGATTTATTTATAATTATTTCATTTAAGAAATTATCTTGTCTTTTAATAAATTTTAACAAATCATTATTAAAATCAAAAATTTTTTTATCTAATTCTAATTTAGTTTCAATTATTTTATTATTTTTCTTTTTTCTTTCTTGAATAGTTAAACATCTATTAATCATATCTTCAGGCCAAAAAGATTTTCTCATTTTATTTAATTGAATGGCTTCTTTTAAATTTAATTCATATATTTTTTCATAAGTTTTAAATCCTTCTCCTTTATATTCAATTTTTATTTTTGGTGATTTAATTTCAAAAAAATAATTTTTTCCTCCTAAATCTTCATATAAAGTAATAAAAAAAACAGAAGAATATTTTGAATAACTTTTTTTATTTATTTTTATTTTAATATCATCTAAATCAATTTTAATATTTTTATTATTTTTAATAGGACTATAACTTAAAGATTGGTTTATAGTTTTTCTAAATTCTTTTATAATACAAAATGAATTTAATAAAAATAAATCCCAATCTTTAAAATTTTCTAAAACAAGATAAGACATATGAGTTGAATCTAAAGATTTAATTAATGATGTTTTAAATCCATTTGAATATTTAAATCTTACTTTTATTTTTGGCATTTTTATTTTAAATTTATACTTTTTTATTGTATTATCTTTATTTACTATCCAATCATATTTAAATGAAGGAATTTGACTATAATTGTCTAAAAAACAATCTAAACCATATAATTTATTATTTGATAAATGAGAATTAAATACTGTATTAAATTTTTTATCATTTAATTTAAACTTATTTTTTTTGTAATTATAATCTACAACTGAAAAAAAAAATAATTTAAAAGAATCAAAATCAATTCCGTAAAAAAAAGGAATTAAATTAAAAGGAAATTTTATTTTTGAATTTTTTTTACCATCTTCATCAAAAAAAATTAAAACTAAAGAATCACATCTTAATTTAACTTCAGTATCTTTTATCATAAAAATATTTTCCTTTTTAAAAATTGGATTATCTTCAAAAGGATTTAAAGTAACATCATTATAATAATTTTTATTAGAATATAAAGAAAGTAATTTTTTATTTCCATCATTATTTTTATTTACAAAATAAGTTTCTTTATATGTAATATATTTATGAATAGCACCATCCATATTATTAAATTTATCAATATATATTAAAAAACTTTTTGAGTTTATTGAATTATCATCTTTAATTGAAGGTAAATGTTGAATAGCAGATTTTACATTTCTATTTTTTTTCTCTGTTTTTCCTTTAAATATATTATTATTATTATCTTCTTTATAAAGAGATATTTTATTATATTGTTTTATTGGAATTATTCCTTTATTTGTTCTTATTGGATAATCTTGAACTCCTGGTAATTTAAAGGAGTGAATCATTGTTAATTTATTATAATATGTTGAATAATTGGAATATGTAATATTATCTAATATTAATTTTTTCGATTTTTTTAAAAATTCGACTGATAAATTATTTGCTTTAGTTCCTTCATTAAAATCGAAAAAAGAATTTAATGTTTTTTGATATGATGAATAATTTCTTGACATAACTTTAATTAATTATATTGATTTATATTAATTAAAAAAAATATTATTGTAATATTATATTAAAAATTATTTTTCCGTAGATTTCAGAATTAATTTATTTAAATAATACTAAAAAAAAATTTATTCATAAGCTTTTTCTAAAATTTCTCTATTCATTAATCTTTCATTTTCATTCATTCCATCATTTAAATTATTATTTTTCATTTTAATTTGTTCATCCAAAGTTTTTAAATTTCTAATATTCATATCTCTAATAATTTTAGCAACATCTTTTTCATGTTTATTATAATTTTCAATATCTTTTTTCCAAATTTTAGCTTGTGCTAAATCAACTTCATGTTCATAATTATCTCTTATTTTTTTATCATTGACTTGTTTATCTAAATAATGTCTATAATTAATTTTTCCTTCTCTAATTTCTTTTTCTCTTTTTTTATCTAATTCAATTAATTTATTTTCTTTATCAATTTCATATTGTTTTAATTTTCTTTCATTTTCTAATTCTTTTTCCTTTTGTTTTTTTAAAACATTTTCTACAGCTTTTTCAGAAAAAGCATTTGCATTTCTTTCAATTTTATTAAAATATTCTTTTCTTTCATTTTCTCTTCTAATTTCTTCTTGATCATGATCTTCCATAATTTTAATATCTTCTTCTCTTTCTTTTCTTAAATTTTCTGCTAGAATTTCTTTTCTTAATTCATTATCTTTTAATGTTTTTTTTAATGCTAATTTTTCTTCCTTTTTTCTTTCCATTTCTATTCTTTTTTCTTCTAATATATCTTTCTTATTTTGTTCTAATAATTTTCTTTCATATTTTTTGTTTTTTAAATATTCTATTCTTTTTGTCACATATTTTTCTTTTAATTGTTTATCTCTCATTTCTTTTTCTTGTAAACTTCTTTTTTTTATTTCTTCTTTTTTTTTTCTTTCTAATTCATCTAATTTTTTTATATGATTATCCACTAAATCTGAATATTCTTTTTCTTTTAATTGTTCTACATATTCTTTTTTTATTTTTTCTTTTACTTGATTATCTAAATCATTTTTAGTTCTTAATTTAACTTCTTTATCTTTTTTCTTTTCTCTTATTTTTTCTTCTTCAAATTGCTTTTTATTATACATATTTATTGCATCCCATTCATTTGCATATTTAGAATAATCTATTTTTGATTTTTTTTTTGTTTGATTTTTTAATTCTTCTTCTTTTATTTTTTGATAATTTTTTATTTGTTGTTCTTTTATTCTAACATCTATTCCTTTATTATCAAATTTATCTAAATCACTTCCTCCACTCATTCCACTTTCATTTAATTTTTCTTCTTTATCTTCTAAATTTGGATTTTTTAATTCTGTTCCTATTATATTTTCTTCTTCTTCAAATTCTTTTTTTGATAATTTATCTTTTAAATTTACTTTTGATTGTTTTGTGTTTATTTTTTTCTTTATTGATAATTCTAATTTTTTTAAATCATTTTCATTTAATTTATCTTTCTTTAAAAAATTTATTACTTCATTTTCTATTATATCTCTATTATTATTTGCTTTTAACATTATTGTAAATTTATCAACTAAAGTATCTTTTAATTTTTCTCTTTTTTGATTGTTTATTAAAGAATATTGTGGTCTTCTTTGAACTGCACTTCCTATTCTTGTTCTTGTCCCAATCATTTAAGTTATAATTATTTTTTGATTATTTCATAATTTTTTATTAAAATATAGATCAAAATTTTAAATGAATTTTCTTAATCTTAAATATAATATAAAATTAAGTAAAAATTTTCTTAAAAATAATTAAAAGAATGTCAAGACAAATAAAACAAAATTCTTCAATTTTAGATTTTTCATTTTTAACTTGTCAAGAAAAAACAAAGCAATCAATAAAAGGTTATTTATGTCCAACAAGAGATTCAAGTCAAACAATAAATCCAATAAATCAAAGTTTAAGAAATTATTCAAATAATTCTTCAGGAGTAAATATAATTTCAAAAGATAATACAATTATAAATAATAACAATCAAAAAAATCTTGAATTTTATGAAAGAGCAAAAGAAAGAGAAATTTTAAAACAAAGAAAAATTGATGAATTAAGAAATATTAAATTACAAAATGAATTAAATGAAATGAAAAAATTTAAAATGAATAATCATTCAAAAGAAATTATTTTAAAAAAAGAAAAAAGAAATTTAAGTCAACCTAATTTTTTGGAAAATAAAAAAATAAAAGAAAAAGATACTTTAAGTTTAAAAAAGTTAATTAAAGAAGAAGAAGAATTAAAAAAAAATAACGTTTCTAATAATAAAATATTTAATGAAAAATCTTTTAAACACTTTTTAATGAACAACGAAAATATGATTAAAAACAAAATTAATAAAATTAATGAAAGAAAAAAAGAATTAGAAATAATAGAATATTCATCTCAATATAGTTTTAAACCAAATTTAAATAAAAAAAGTATGTGGATAATAGATAATTTAGATAATATTACAGAAGAACAAAAATTAATAAGATCAAAAAGTTTTATTAAAAAAGAATTGTTAAAAATAAATGAACAATATAGTTTTAAACCAAAAATAAATAATAATAAAAAATATAATCAAAGAAAAATTTATAATAATATTATTAATTCAAGAAGTGATAAAAATGTAAATTCTTTTGAAATATTTGAAAATAAAAATAACTTAGACAAAAAAAATGAATATTATAAAAAAAATAATAATGAAGAAATATTGAAAAATAATAAAATTAATATAGGACATAATCATATAATTGATTTTAATAGTATTAAAAATTCAAAAATTGAGAATTCACCTTTTAATTCATTATATAAATTAAATATAAGACAAAATCTTCCTAATTCTTCATCAGAAAATATAATAGATATATCAAATAATTCAACAAAATTAATAATAGAATCTTTTCTTTAAAATAAAAAAATATATATAATATATATATTATAATAATTTTTTTTATAGAATTAAAAAAATAAAATTATGAATCATTTATTATTTTTTATTTTTTCTATTTAATATTTTCTCTAATTCATGAATTCTAAAATTTATCATTTTTTTATAAGGAAAATTTATTTCTGAATTCATATAACTTTTATCACTTCTTTGAGTTGAAGAGCCTTCATTTTTTTTTTTTCTATATAATTTTTCAATAAAATGGCTTTTACTATTATCTCTATTATTATTTGGAATTAATAATTTCATTATTTCTCTTTTTTTCTCATTAAAAATAGGGGTATTATCATTATCAATATTTTTATTATAATAATAATTTTTTAATTTTCCATTAATTGAAATGTTATTTTTATCATTTTCTTTTTTTAAAGTTTCTAAAAAAACATTTGAATATTTATTTTTTATTTTTTGAGAAATATTTGGATTATTAAAAAGTTTTTCTGCTGTACTTTCTTGACTTAACATTCTATTACGATGTTGAATTAAATAATAATGTTTTAAATTTTTTAAACTTTCTGAGGTTGTATCTAAAAAACCTGATATAGATTTAACTTTTAAACTCCTATTTTTATTTATAGAAAAATTATTCATTATATTATTTTCTGAAAATACATGTTGTAAATAATCTTTCTTTTTATAACTTGAAATAACTCTATTACTTTTATGATTATGTAAAATCATTAAAAATAATTTAAAAAAAATTTAAAAAAAAAAGAAAAAAAAATATTTACAAAAAAAAATGAGTAAATACACAAACAAACTAAGTATAAAATTAATAAGTATTGGTGATGTAGAAGTAGGAAAAAGTTGTTTAATAAAAAGATATTGTGAAGGAAGTTTTGTGAGTGATTACATAACAACAATAGGAATAGATTACGGTGTGAAAAAAGTTCCTTTTAGTGACACATTAGTAGCAATAAATATATTTGACTTAAGTGGAGATGATGATTACAAAGAAGTAAGAATTCACTATTATAAAGATAGTATGGGAGTTTTAATGGTATATGATTCTAATATTAAAGCTACTTTTGATTCTTTAGTTAGATGGGAAAAAGAAGCTTCTAATAATGGATTAGATATTTCTAAATGTGTTGTTGTTGTCTTTGGAAATAAAACTGATATTAAGAAAAAAGAAGTTAAAACTGATGTTGCTAAAGAATGGGCAAAATCAAGAGGTTATATGTTTTATGAAGGCTCTGCTAAAAGTGGAGGTAATGTTAATGAGGCTTTTAAAAAACTGTTTGAGGAAATGTTTCAAAAAACTATTGAAAATCGAGCTAAATATATTTATTAATTTTTATATTTTTTTTCGAAAATCTTGGTTTTTTTTGTTTGATTTTTTATTTAAATAAATTTATATAGAACAATAATTTCTGAATATAAGTGTATCCTCTAGTTTATTATCTTATTTTCATTAAAGAATCTTCTTATTTTTCCTAATCTTTTTTCCATTATATTATTATTTGTTATTTGAATTTAAATATTGATAATTCAATTTTATTTCTTCTCTTCACGACCACAATCTTTAGATTTTGTAATATTATTCACTTCATAATTTTACATATGATATAATGTTTATGATTCATTTTTTTAGGATTAATTAATAGAATATTTTCATGAAAAGATAAAATACAATCAATCATTTCAAATAAAAAATTTGAATTAAAAAGAGGAATGATTTTCATTATTTGCTCTTTGTTTGAATTAATAAAAATCAATAATTTAAATATCTAAAGAATTTAAATTTTAATTTTTTTATTTGTTTTAATTTAAAAAATGAATTCAATTACTCTTAATTTAAAAGGACTTTACTTAAGTAAAGAAGAAGAAACATTATTAAATATATCAATAGAAGAATATAATGATCTTTTCCCAAAAATTTTAACTCTTCCAAAAAATGAATTTTTATCTCAATTAAAAAGATATTTCCAAATAACATTAGTTCCAAGAAATGTTTTTCTTCCAAGAGACACATTAAATAAAATTTTAAAAATAATAGAAAATCAAATATATATAAAAGAATATGATCAAATAGATTTATTAATAAAATCAATAAATAATATTAATTCATGTATATATTATGAAGGAACAAATTATATTCCTCATTGTAATAAAACATCAAAACCAATTCATAAATGTAATTCAAAGTTAATAATTTTAAATAATGGAAAATATTTTTTATGTTTAAAATGTAGATTAATATATCATAATTCTTGTGTTTTATTTCATTGTGATAATTGTGATCAAGATTATTATTCAAGTATAGAAAATGAAAATAAGGAAAATGAAGAAATTTTAAAACCAGCAACATGGTTAAAATATCATTGTAATGCAGTAATTAATGATTATATGAAATGTCCAAATTGTAAAAATGTTTTATATTTAGATATGAAAAGTAAAAATTTAAAATGTTTAAATTGTAAGAATGAATATGGACAATATAATATTAAATGGACTTGTGTTATTTGCAAAAATGAATTTCAATCTGAAGCAAAAGTTTATAATCCATATGAATTTAAAATAATGAAAATGGCTGTTAAAGAAACTTTATTTAATTCAATTGAAGCAAAACCTGATTTTTTACCTTGTAATGATATTTCTCAAAGTGAAATAAAAAATTATAAATTTCAACATAAAAAAGAATGCAATGGTATAATGTATAAAGGAATTTTAAATAAAAAGCAAATAGTAGTTTGTTCAAAATGTCATATGTTAAATACATATGAATATCATCAATGGCTTTGTCCAATTTGTAAAGAAAGATTTAAATTGAAAGATTATCAGAAGAGAAGATCACTTTCAAGAACAAATCATTCTGATTTAAATTATGATTTAAATAAAGAAGATGAACCTAAAACTCCGAATATTACTAAAAAAAATATTAATAATAATAATAGTGAAGGAATTGTTCATTCTTTACAAGAAGAATTAAATAGAAATAATAAATCAAAAAGTCCCGTTAGGAAAATTAGAGATTTTTCTTCTAATAGATTTATTAGAGTTCCAAGACCTGATATGAAATTTAGTGAAGAAAATAATAAAAATGTTATACATAGTGAAAGAGGGAGAAAAAACAATAATAATAATAATATTAAAAATAATGAACATAGTAGTGATAAAAATATTAAAGTTTTTAAAATCTCTTCAGATGATATTTCTACTGATGATTCATGTAGTGGAATTAATAGAATTGTTGGAGGAAGAATTAATAGAAGAATGGTATCTCCATTTAGGAAAGATTCTCCTAAAAATAATAATGAAGAAATAAAAAGAAAATTTTCAAATATGAACATTGGAGTAATAAATATAAATAATTACAATAGTAATAATAATATTTCTTCAATAATAAGAAAAATACCATTACCAATGCAAAGAGGAAAAAGTCCAATAAGAGGTCCACCTTCAAGAAAGGATTCTGATATTAATGAAAGTCCAAAAATCAATAATAGTAATAGTAATAGTAATAATAATAATAATAATATTAATATATATAGAGTTAATAGTAGTAATAATAATATAAATATTAATAATATTGAAGATAATATTTTTAGAGCAGATAATTATAATATTATTAAACAAATTGGTGAAGGAACATTTGGTAAAATATATTATGTAGAAGATAAAAATAAGAAAAAATATGCAATGAAAAAAATATTAGCAAATGCTCAAGTAGAAATAGATGCATTAGAAAAAGAATATAAAATGTTAAATTCCTTAAGTAATTACAAATTAAATTTAATAGATATATATGGAATGGAAACAAAACAATTAGACAAAACAACATATGTAATGTATGTATTAATGGATTTAGCAAACAGAGATTGGGAAAAGGAAATATTACTTCGTTCTCAGAAAAAATTATATTATAGTGAAGAAGAACTATTAAAAATATTATATGAATTAACAAGAACATTTGCAGAATTACAAAGACATAATATATCACATAGAGATATAAAACCACAAAATATATTAATATTTAAAGATAATAAATTTAAAATTTCTGATTTTGGAGAAGCAAAAGAATTAATGACAAATAATAGAGCAACAGTAAGACAAACAATAAGAGGAACTGAATTATATATGAGTCCTATTTTATTTCAAGCACTTCAAAATAGAATTAACTCTAGATATACTAAACATAATACTTTTAAAAGTGATGTTTTTTCTTTTGGATTATGCTTTTTATTTGCTGCTTCTCTTACTTATAATTCACTGTTAAATATTAGAGAAATTTTTGATTCTGTTCAAATTCAAATTATTCTAAGTAAGTATTTAAATCGCTATAGTGGGAAATTTAATAATCTTTTGTTTAAAATGCTTGAAGTAGATGAAAAAAATCGACCTGATTTTGTTGAGTTGGAAAAAATCGTTGAAAATAATCAATAATTTTTGTAAAAATTAAAATTAATATTTTTTTTAGATTTATATATTGTAACAAGAAAATTAAATTTTTTACTTATGCAAATTTCCTCAACAATTACTTTTTTTAAATTATTCTTTATTATTCAATATATAAAATTAATTTGACAAATTTAATTAATAAAAAATATCTATTCTAAAGTTTTTTAATTACAACATAAGATTCAAAATCAAAGAATAAATTTTTAATAAAAATTAATATAATTATAAAATATTTTTTGGAATATTCATTTGAACAAAACATTTAAAAATTATAATTTTATAAAAAAATGAAAGATATAAAATCAGATTCATCAAATGAAAAAGAAAAAAGAGAAAAAAAATTAATAGAAGAAAAACCAAAAGAAGAAGGAAACTTATTAGTAAAAGTTTATGATGGACCAGAATTTGGGTATTTAAAAAGGAAAAATAATGACAGTAAAATTTATTCAAAAAATGAGAAAGAAGAAACAAGTTTTAAAAATCTTTCAGGAAAATATTGTTATATAATAGCAATAGACATTCCTTTAGATACAAAAGACAATAGTCAATTATTAAAAGCAACAATAGATTCAATAGATAATAATATAAAAAATTTAAAAAAAATAGGGATTGAATCAAATGATATTTTACTTTTATTATTTTTTGAAGATATTAAGAGTTCAAATTTATTTAAAACAAATGATTTCGACAAAGATCATAATATAGATGATGATTATATATACATTGAATGTAACTGTGAAAATAATAATATGAAAGAACAATATGATACAATAGCATTAGCAAAGAATAATATATCTGGAAAAATAGAAAATTTAAATATATTTTATAATAATATGATACCTGATTTAATTAAAAGAGATAAAAAAGATGAAAAAGATAGTTTCATATATGTATCATTTTTACAATGTGGAATTTATTTTAAAGATAATTCTCTTTTATACTTAATCTCAACGTTAAATGGAAAAAATAAAAAAGGAAGTTATGTTGCAGTTCCTTGTATAGAATCTGTACCCGAAGGTTTATTTTCAAATATTCAACAATATGAAAATATTCATTTTAATATATATGATTTAAATTATTATGATATGGCTTCTTCTGTTCCAATTCATTCTTTTTTTAATGTTATGAAAATTGATAATTTCTTTATTGAAGATATTAAAAAATTTTATAAAGATAAAATTAGTATTAATTCTTCTTTATATTATCATAATTATTCAATGGGAATTTATCTTAAAAATTTAAATTATGATATAAATTATATTTCTTATGTGTCTGGATATTTTTCTCAAAAAGATATTGAATATTCATATTTTATGAATTCATACGTTGAAAAATATTCTGGTTATTATGCTAATTTCTTTAATTTATTAGAATCATTTCTTAATTTTACAAATTGTATGCCTTTAAATAAAATAATTTTATTTTTTCAACTTATAGGAATGATAATGCAATTAATTTTTCCTTCTTTATCAACTATGGTAATTTATTCAATCTTTTATGAATGTTTTAATTTAAGTGATGGAAGAACTGCTATTTTTTTTACAATAATATATTTTTGCTTTTTAATGTTAAGTGGAGTCACTTATAAAAGGGTAGATTCAATCACCAAAATGAAATTAATTAGTTTTTTCTTTTTTATCTTTTTTGAACTTTATTATGTTTTTATTTTAATTTCTTCTATCTTTGCAATGAATAACATTAGTAAAAATAAAAATCATGATAAATATAAATTTAATAAAGTTGCTATTTCACTTTTAATCATTTTTAATTTTGCTTTTGGAATTTTACCACTTATTTTTTCTTTATCTAAAATTATACCAAATATAACAAATATGATAATGTATTTATTTTTAGGAGCACCAAGTTCAAATTCTGTTTTTTTAATGGCTTCATTATTTAATTCTGGTTATAAATCAGGTGGAAAAAAAATAGAAGATCAAAGTGGGTTTTTTTTTCTTATTTTCTTTACCTTTAATTTATTCTTTGAAGGATTAATACTCTTTAATACAAATAGAAGCTCAAGAGTTAACTCAGTTTTAGATTTAGCAATATTATTTACAATATATAATTTTTTTAAACAATTAGCAATTGCATTAAGAATATTATTAGTTGAAAAGAATTTTACAGAAAAGAATGAAAAAAATTATAATGAAATTAAAAATTTAATCACATCACTTAAATCTGATAAACCACCTCCCATTAATCCTGGTATGGGAAATTTCGAACCAGATAAAGGAAAAAAAGACAATAATAGTAATAGAGGAGACATAGGGAATTTCGAATTAGAAATTCAAGATAATAATTTAAATAATTTTGAAGAAAATAAAAATGAGAATAGCAACAAAAATGATGATAAAAAGAAATATCGAGAAACAGGTAATTTTGAACCAAATGATTCTAACAATGACAAATTAGGTAATTTTGAAGATTCTTTTGAAGAAGAGAAAATATAAATTCTTTGAAATTAGATAAATACAATTCTAAAATTTATTTTTTTTTGATTTAAACAATTAAATAAAAAAATATAAAGAAAAATTTATTTAATTCCTTTAATAAATTGAAGAAAATGACCCATAAAAATTCCAAAACAAGTTCCCAGAAAAATACCAATCATAAGATAAAAACTAATAGAAGAACCAGCTTTTCCTTTAATATGTTCAGGAACTAAAGTAGGAGCAATTCCAAATAAAAGAGAAGAACCAAAACCATTTGAAGTTCCGATTAAAATTATACAAATAACTAAAATTGAACTTGTTAAATTTATATTGTAATTTTTACATTGGAAATAGTAATCTAAAGGAAGAATAAATATTAATATTATTCTTGATAATACTATTATATATATTAATGACTTTGTTGGATTAAAATAATTTACTATACTTCTTCCAAATGTATCAAAAACATTATATAATGATATTATTGTATTTGCACTAAATCCTCCTGTTAAAGAATATAATTTAAATTTTAAACATGCTCCTGGAAAAAGAGAAAATGTTACTAAATATAATATTGTTGTCAATATATTTACATCTAATAATAATTTTGTTAAATCTAAAAATGAAACTTCCTTTCCTTCATTTAATTTTTTTTCATCATCTTTAGGAATTAAATTTTCAGCATCATTTTGACTTACCATACCATATTCTCCAGATAATAATAATTTTTTTCTAAAATATTCATTTTGATAGACTAAAAGGATAAAAATAAAGCATATTAAAATGATAATGACAGAAATACTAAAAAAAACAAATCCACCTTTAATAACAATTTTATCATTATCAATGGTGCTAAATTTACTACTAGTATCTCCAATAAAAATAAGAACAGTATATTGAATAGTATTCATTAATATTCCAGCAACACCTTGTCCAGTAGACATATTTACAATCATATCAATTGGGAAATAACTAACTAAACCAAAAAAAGAATATTGACAAACTGCATTTAATAATCCTTGTAATAATATTATTATTCCTGTTATTATTATATTAATTGTAGAATTTCTTTCTAATATAATTACAAATATTGGAAGAAGAATTAATGTTATTGCTGAACCCATTACTGATATTAATAATTGCTTTTTATATGTCATAAATTTTGGCTGGAATAATAGAATAAATTGAAATATTATATTTAGGAAAAAATTTAGAAAAGGAAAATATACTGGAGGATCCATTCTTGGAATAAAATTTATAAAAAAATTTATATCTGATAATATCGCATTCCATGATAATAATCCTCCAATTCCAAAAATTAAAAATGTATTTTTTACAAATTGTCTATTTTTTCTATTTTTTTCTGATATATTATCTTCACTATCTAAAATTTCTACTTTTTCCATTAAAAAAAATTAAATATTTATTTATAAATATAATCTCTTTAAAAAAATAAAAAAAAATAAAAAAAAAAATGGATTCCAGAAAAAAAAAGTATTTACCAGAGAGGAAAAACAGAGGAAATAGAATGGCAGAATTAGAAAAAAACGAAGAGAAAATGATGGAAGATGATAAATTAGGAATATTTAAAGAAGATTCATCAGATGATGATTTTAATCCAAATGAAGAAAAAAATATAAATGACAGTTCTGAAAATATTGAAAGTTCAGAAAATGAAGAAAGTGAAAAAATAGAACCAATAATAAAAACAAGAAGAGGAGAAAAAGAAAAATTAATGAAGAAAAAAAAAGAAGAAGAAATATTAGATATTGAACAATTAGATATTGATAAAATAGATTTAATAGAAGATTTAAGAGAAAGAGGAATTGATATTTCTGATGAAGAAGCTTTAAAAAAAATAGAAATTACATATGATGAAAGTTATAATGAATCAGAAAGAGAAAATAAAAAAAAGAAAAAAAATGATAAAAAAGGGAAAAAAAATAGGAAAAAAAAAAAAGAAAAAGATGATAATATTTTACCGGTAGAAAAAATAATAATAGAAAATTCAGAAAGTAATTTTAATTATTATGATAGTATAGATAATGAAATAGAAAAAGATGTAATTGGAAGAAAAAGAACAAGAAATGAAAATAAATTAATAGGATTATTTAAAAGAGTAAAAAGAGATAAAAATAATAAAAATGTATTAATTATTGGTTCAAAACAAAATCCAAAATCAATTTTAATAAGTAAAAAAATTTATGACCCTAATGATGAATATCAAGAAAAAAAAAATGAGAAAGAAGAAAAAAATGAAAATGCAATATCATTTAATTTAGAACAAGAATTAGATACAAAAAATATAATTCAAAAATTTAAACAACAAGAAAGAGAGAAAAAACAATTTGGAATTCAAGAAAAAATAATTTCTCAAGAACAAAGATTATTTGAAAGTATTTTTACAGAATGGTCAAATAAAAAATCATTATTAACAATGCAAAAATTGGAAGATTTAAATAAAAGAGAAACATCATATTCAAATAAAAAATATTTAACAGATTATGTAAAAATAATAAATAGTGAAAAGCATATAATAGAAAAAGAAGAAGAAGAAAAGAAAAATAAAGAAAATATAGAAGAAAGAAATAAAGAAAAAGAAATAAATAAAGTAAGAGTAACATTTTCAAATAAAGATTATTATAATAAAATATTTGCGTATTTTAATAAAAAACCAAATGAAATAAAAGAACAAAAATTATGTGCAATAACAGGTAAACCTGCAAAATATTATGATCCTTTAACAAAAAGTTATTATTCTTCAATTAATGCGTTTAAATTATTAAGAGAAAGATATTTTCAAAAAGAAGAAGATGGTTTATTATTTAGAATTCAAACTTTATCTGATTTAGCAAGCCAAAAAAAAGAAAGATTAAAAAAAATGATTTTAATAGAAGATAATAATAATAATCAAATTAATAATATTAATAATAATGTTAATAATAATATTAATTATATTAAACAAAATGTTAAAGATTCAGCTATTTTAAATATTGTTAATAAATATGGAATTTTAAGAAAAGAAGGAAATGATTTTGAAAAAAAATCTATTATTCATAGAGTTTATAATAGAAATAGAGAAAATTGTGTTGAAAGTGGAATGTTATTAGAAGCTAATAAAATTAAATTAGTCATTTCAAAAAAAATTTTTAAAGATAAATATTCTTCTAAATTACCTTCAAATGTCGATGATAATATTAAATTAAAAGAAGATATTGAACAATAATAAAAAGAAAAATATAATAAAGTAAAGAAATAAAATATTATAAAATATTATTAAATATTATTAAAATTATATTTAAAAATAAAAAAAATGAATTCAAAAAAATATATTTTGTTATTTTTTTTAATATTATTATCAAAAGTTAATTCATTCAATTTTGATGATTATGATTATAATAATTTACTGATAAATCCGTATAGAGTTTTAGGACTTCCACCTTGGAGTTCAATGAAAGAAGTAAAAAAAAAATATAGAAATTTAATTAAACAATATCATCCTGATAAAACACATAAAAATACTTCTCCTCAATTTGAACTTATTCAAAATGCATATGAAAAAATAAAAAAAGAAAGAAAAGAAAAAAAAGAAAATGATGAAGAAAGAGAAATTAGTTTTTATAGTTTATTTAAATCAACAATAAAAGAAATATTGATTATTGAAATTGGATTTACTCTTATTTATTATATTTCTTATTGGACATATAAATTACAAAAATTTTTAATGAAACCTATTTTATATATTATTTGTTCTAATGTAATTGTTAATAATTATATTCCTCATTTTTTTAATGATAGAATTACTCAATTTTTGATTTCTTCTTTATTTGGTTTAGGCTTTTTTATAATAATACAATTTTATATTATTTCACCCGAAAAAGAAAAACAAGAATAGTTAATAAAAATTATATTTTTATAAATAATAAAATGAATATTTGATAAATTAATTTAAAAGATTATTAAGATTTATTAATATATTTTTTTTTTAAAGATTAATATCCATTATTTCCATTATTATTATAATAAAATTGATTTCCAATATATTGTCTTTGTCCAGGAATTTGATAATATTGTTGAGGTCTTTGAATAAAATTCCTTTGAATATAATTTCCTTGATTAGGATATTGTTGAAGAGTCATTTGATAACCTAGATTAGGGAACATATTTTGTTGATTATTCATTTGATAATTTTGATTAGGATATATATTTCTTTGATTATTCATTTGATAATTTTGGTTAGAATATATATTTTGTTGGTTATTCATTTGAAATCCTTGATTAGGATAAATATCTTTTTGTTGAATATTCATTTGAGGATTCATTTGATAATTTTGATTAGAATAAATATTGCCTTGAATATTCATTTGATAACCTTGATTAGGATAAATATTTTTTTGTTGAGTATTCATTTGAGGATTCATTTGAAAATTTTGGTTATAATAAATATTTTGTTGATTATTATTTGTTTGATAACCTTGATTAGAATAAATACTTTTTTGTTGATTATTCATTTGAGGATTCATTTGATAATTTTGATTAGAATAAATATTTTGTTGATTATTCATTTGATAATTTTGAGAATTTATATTTTGTTGATTATTCATTTGAAATCCTTGATTAATATTAATATTATTATTATTATAATTAGTGTTCATATTAAAATTATAATTATTATTTTGTTGATTATTTTGATTTGATGTGATTGGTCCTTGATATAAAGAACAATAACCTTCTTGATTATTATTATTTATCTGTTGATTTTGAATATTCATATTTTGAATATTTTGATTTGGAATTTGATTATTATTATTTTTTTCAACATAAAGTTGAGTAGATATAGGATATTCCATATATTGATTATTTTGATTATATTTAGCTTCTTTAACATTTTGAATATTTGGATTAATATTTTTTGGAAATGTATTTTGTTGATTTTCATTATTTTGATCATTTTCTATAACTTGAGATATTTGAAGTGATTGATCAAAAATTGAGAAATTATCATCTGTATTTGGAATTTGTATTATTTTTTCTGATTCTTTTAATATATTTAGTGATTCATGATTTACATTATTATTTTCAGCAGGAATACTATTTTTTATTTCTTTTTCATTTATTATTGAATCTATTTTTTCATTTTTTGGTGATTCTATATTATTTAAAAGTTGATTTTGAAAATTGGAATCATAATTTTCTAGCTTTTGAATATTTACAAATGAATCAGATTGTGGAAATCCATTATTATTTTGGTTTTCATTTGGATTTTGTGATATATTGTTATTTATATTTTGTAGATTTTGAAATGGATTATCTTTATTTTGAATCTCATTTTGAAATGGATTTTTATTTAAATTATCTAAATCATTTGGTTCAACAGGAGTCTCATTTTTTGGAATATTTGTATATAATTTTTGAGAATTTGGAAATGTATCTATATTTTTTATTTGAGGTATATTTTCAAAGTTTGATTTTAATTCATTTACATTATTTTTTTCTTTATTTGAAATAATAATATTATTTTGATTTTTTTCTGAAATAGATTGTATATTTAAATTATTATTTTCAATATTAGGAGAAATAATATTATTTTCAGGGATATTATTATTAATATTTTGTGAATTATATTGACAATTAGTATTTATGTTCTCATTCATTTCCATAACATTTTGAGTATTATATTCACAATTATTATTAATTTGATTCACATCATTAAGATTAATACTTTGTGAATTATATTCATAATTATTATTATTATTCTGATTCATATCATTAGGAATAATATTTTGTGAATTATAACCACATTTATCATTATTTTTATGATTTATTTCATTAGGATTAATGCTTTGTGAATTATAATCACATTTATCATTATTTTTATGATTCATTTCATTAGGATTAATGCTTTGTGAATTATAACCCCAATTATTATTATTATTCTGATTCATTTCATTAGGATTAACACTTTGGGAATTATAACTACAATTATCATTATTATTCTGATTCATATAATTATTGTTTATATTTTGTATATTATTATATTCATTCTGATTTAAATTAATGTTATTACTAATTTGTGAATTATACCTATAAACATTATTAATATTCTGAGAATTATATACATTATTTAAATCATAATTCCCAACACTAGTAAAGGAATTATTCCCATTATTCAAATTACTGCCGATAAAAGAATTATAATTTATATTACAATCATCTTCATTATCAGAATCAGTGTGTCCTTTCCTATTATTAATTGTTATTCCATTATTCCCAATTCTCATTAAATTTTGATTAGGTTGAACAAGAACTGTTTGAGAAATTAAAGGTTGTGGAATTACAGTTTGACTTGGAACAATTAATGATGGTGGCATTATTATTCTTGATACAGGTGAATAATGTCTTATTGGAATATGTCTTGTTGTTATATTTTGTATTGGAATATCTATTATTGCATTTAGAACCTTTCCTAATAGTTTATTTCCTCTTTTTTTAGAATTTCTCATTTTTTATGCAAAATTTTTTTTGGGAAGTATAATTAATTTGATTAATAGAATTAAATATTAATTTAACTATTATTTATTATTTTTTGAAAGTAATAATAGAGGTAAATTTCTAAAGATTTTTTCCATTTTTTTAATAAAAAGCATTAAATTTAGAAATTAATTGTATTTAAATTGAATTAGGAGAAATAGTAACTTGTCCATAATTATTATTATATTGAAATTGAATATTATAAGGATTTTGATATACATTATTTTGTTCAGATTTATTTGCTCAGCAGAATTTCCAAACTAAAACTATAATTACAATAATAACAATAAGAACAGCAATTCAAATATTAATCCAATTAAAGCATCAGTAAGAACTTTTTTTCCTTCTTCATCTTTTGTCTTTGTTAAATAAATAGTTGATTCAAAAGAAGAATCTTTATTATAAATGTAAATACCTAAATATATATAATCATCTTTTTTTTTATAATATAATCATCTTCATCTTTCTGTACATCACTTATTTCTTCTTTATATCTCGTAACTGATGTTATGATTATTGAATTAATAAAATAAACTGAATATCTAAATTTTTTCTTTCTTTTTCTTCTGACATAAAATATAAAAATATTTTTTCATTTGTTTAAAATTCACTTAAATCTAAAAAAAAAAGGTGTTCTATCCATTGAGGGATTTTCTATTTTTGATATTTCATATTTTTTGAATATTACTTGATATTTTTATTCAATCTTTGAAATAAAGAAAAAAATCAGAATTATATTTAGACTACTAAACATTATTTTTATTTTGTTTTTATATTGAGGAATAGGAAAAATAAAGGTAGCTTATAGATTATTATTAAGAAAGAAGAATAAAAAACACACTCCAAAATATTTTATAAATATAATATGAAGGAAATATAAATTAGGAACATATTCTTATTATTTCTCATTTTTTGAAGAATTATAATTAAAATGAAAAAAAAATTAATAAGAATGTAAGGTATAAGAGAAGAGAAAAATAAAAAAAAAGAGATATTTAAAATCCAAAATAAAAAAAATAATTATATAATAATAAATAATTAAAATTTCCCAAAATCAAAAATCAATTTCTAATTTAAATTTTTTTTCCAAAATAGATTAAAAATAAAAAATAACAAAATAAAAAAAATAATTATTTAAAAATGGGAATGCATTTATGTGATTGTTCAAAGAGTGAAAATGAAGAAGAAGAAGATGAATTAAAAGAAACTGAAACTTCAATAACAAATAATAATAATATACCATTAAACAAAATAAATTCTCAAAAATCTTTTTTAGAAACATTTAAAATAGATAAAAAAATATTAATAGGAAAAGCAAAAGGAGATATAAGAGAAAAATATAAAATAGGAAGAAAATTAGGAGAAGGTTCTTTTGGTGAAGTATATCTTTCAACAGATAAAAAAACAAAAAAAAAAGTTGCAGTTAAAGTTCTTCCAAAAACGAAATCACATAATGAAAATATGAATTCAGAAATATTAAATGAAATAGAAATATTAAAAACTTTGGAACATCAAAATATAGTTAAAATATATGAATTTTATGAAGGAAAAAGTAATTTTTATATAATCACAGAATTTTGTAATGAAGGAAATTTAAAAAGAAAAATATTACAAAATACTTTTCTTTCAGAAATTGAATTAGCATCAATAATGTTTCAATTATTTAGTGCAATATCATATTGTAATACAAAAAATATAATGCATAGAGATTTAAAATTAGAAAATATAATGTTGAATGATAAAACTTTATATAATCTTCCCTTTATAAAAATTATTGATTTTGGAACTGCAAAAATATATGAAAATGAATATGAAAATTTAATTATTGGAACTTTATTTTATATGGCTCCTGAAGTTTTAAATAAACAATATAATGAAAAATGTGATATGTGGTCTTTAGGAGTAGTATTATATTATTTATTTACTAAAAAATTTCCTTTCCAAGGTCAAACAAAACCTAAATTAATTAATGCTATTGAAAATTGTAATTATAATTTAAATTTAGGTCCTTTAAAAAATGCTTCAAATGAATTAAAAGATTTAATTCAACAATTATTTAAAAAAAATGTTAATGAAAGAATTTCAGTTAATGAAGCATTAAATCATCCTTGGTTTATTAATTTAAAAATAAAAGAAAAATTATCAGAATTAACAACAAATCAAATAATAGAATGTTTAAATAATATAAAAAAATATAATCCAGATAAAGTCATTCAACAAGCTTCAATAGCTTTTTTAATTCATAATTTTCCTCATATTGAAGGAATTAAAATAGCAAATTTATTATATTTAAAAATAGATTACAACAATAATGGAGTAATAGAAAAAAATGAATTTATAAAAGAATTAACCAATTTATTTGAAGAACAAAATGAAAAAATAGATAATAATCATATTTTGAATTTATTTGAAAAAATTGATGCTGATTGTTCTGGTTATATTGAACATGAAGAATTTATTAGAGCTGCTGCAAATAAAAATGATTTATTAAATGAATCTATTTTAAAAAATTGTTTTGATTATTTTGACAAAAATAAAAATGGAGAAATTTCTGTTGATGAAATTAAAAATACTTTTAAAAATTATAAAAATCAATTGAACGATGATGAATTCATTTCTGTTATTAAAGAATGTGATTTAGATCAAAATGGTGTTATAGATTTTCGTGAATTTAAAATTGTTCTTGAAAAAATTTTAATTTAATGATAGTTCTTGTTCATAAAATAAATATATTTTAGTTTTTTTTTAATTGCTATATTAATGTAATATTATTTAAAAATTCTTTTATAATTTAATTATGTTTAAAAATGATAAATTAATTCAAAAACTTCATCTTGAAATTTTGCATTTAAATCCAAATTATTTTGAAGAAAATAATTTAAAAGAAAAAGATAATAAATATGATTGTGATAACAATAAAAAATCTTTTTATTCATATAAATCTAGTATAAATACAAATGATGTAATGTTAACTGATAATGTGGAATCTTCTAAAAGATTTATGTTATCTCCTTTTCATAAAAGAAAAAAAATTAAATGGATTGATAAACAAAATAATAATAAATCTTTGGTTACTATTATTCAAATTGAATCTTTTAAACAATATAATTTAGAAAATTCATATAAAGGAAACATAGAAGAAGTTTTTAATAGAAAAAAATGTTGTTATAAATGTTATATTTTTTAAAATTATTATTATTTTCAATTAAATTTTTATTTATTTTATTTTATAAATTCACTTTTAATATTTAATTAAAAAAAAATTAATTTTTATGATAATTAAATTATAAATCTTCATTTTTATTTAAATTATCAAAATTATCATTTAAAAATTTAATAATATTATTAACATTAGTGTAATTACCTTTATATTCTTTAATTTCATTATTTTTATTTTTTAAATATAATCTTAAATAAGGATAATAATCAGGAATTTCATCAGGAGGAACTTCATTTGAATACATATTAATTTTTCCTATTTTTAAATTATATTTTTCTTTTTCTTTTTTATATTTTTTATTTAATTCTTCATATTGTTTTAAAAGAGTTTCACTTGTTTCATAATAAGGAAGATAAAACAAAACAAAATAATTAAAATTACTTTTTAATACTTCATCCTCAAAATTATTTCCTACTAATTCAAAAATATCATATTTATTTTTAGGAATAATAACATTATCACTTTTTAAAATAAATTTTAATTTCCCATTTTCAAAATCATCAATAAATTTTAAAATATTTTTTTCATTAATTGTTTTATTAAATCTATAAAAAGTTTTATTATTTTTTCTAGGATCATAAAGTCTAATTGAAGGAGTTTCATTATCTTTTACATTAGATAATGATTTTTTATTTTGAATTTTAAAAGAATAAACATCAGAAATATAAATTCTAATTCTTTTATATAATTTTTGAGCCAATTCATAAAAAAGATTTTCATATTTAATACTTTCATCATTATTTTCTTTTCTAAATAATATTAAAGAAGGTTCTTTTTTTTCAAATAAAAATTTAGAAGTTCTTTTATTAAAAATTAATAATTTATCAAAACTATAGTTTTCAATAAATTTAACTATATTATCTTCAGTTAATTTACCATTTAATTCATATTTTTCTTTTCCTTTATCTTTATATAATATTAAACTCCCATTTTTAAATCCATAATAATTAAATATTTTTTTATCAGAACAAAAAGCATAAAAAATTTCATCATCTTCTTCAATCAATTTATCTAAATAAGAAATAATTTCATTAGAATCACCAAAATAAATTAGAGAAATTTTATGATTATCTCTTAAATTAGAAATATCATAAATAGAAGTTATATTTCTAACTGAAGAATATATTTTTTTCTTCATCCATTTAATTATTTTTTCTTCTTCTCTTTCTTCAATATAATCATATGCTTTTCCTTTATGAAAAAATTTTATTGTTGGGAATGAATTTATTTTATATTGTTCTTTCATTAAATTATTTTTTGACATTTCAATTTTTGCTAAATTTATTCTTGGTTTTTCATCATATAATTTCTTTGATATTTTTGTGTATGTTGGCTCAAATTTTTTACAATGACCACACCATGAAGCATAAAATAATACTAATATATTTTCTATTTTATTTATTGTTTTATTAAAATTATTATCGTTTAATATTATTACTGTATCTTCTCTTTCAAATAATTTTTTTTTCTTTGAAAATACTAAAATGAATGATATTAATATTATCCAATTAATCTTCATTTATTTTATTAATTAATTGTATCAGATTAAAAATATTAAATTTATTTTGCATCTTAATCTTAGAAAAAATTTATTCTGATAAAAATATAATAATAATATATATTAAGGAATATTATTTCAATGGAGTATAAAACTTTTATCTATTATATCTTTCTTCTTCAAATAATAAAAACAATTCATTCTTTAAGAATCCCCTTTCAAAATAATATAAATACCTCAACAATAACTGAAGAAAATTTCATAAATGAATTATCAGATGTAAATATAACAACAAATTTTTTATTGGGGACTCCTTATCAAAATATTTCTTTTTATATAAAATTACAAAAATATAATTTAATAGTATTATCATATAAAGCATTAAATGCAAAATATATAAATAATTTTAATCAAGATAATTCGTCTTCTTTTAAATCTGATGATAGAATAGCAATCAATTATGGTTTATTAGATACTGAATTTTGTAGAAGATCAAAAGATATTTTTAATATTGATTCAGATTTTTTTTTTCATTTTAATTTTTTATTAGCTTATGATAATTATAATAATCAAAGTGGAATTTTAGGTTTAAAATTTAGAGATTCTTATCAAAATTATAGTTTTTTATATCAATTAAATAAAAATAAAATTATTCATTCTAATATTTTCTATTTCAAATTTTCAAGATATAATTTCAATGATGGTGAAATTATTTTTGGTTCTTTACCTCATGAAAATGAACATTTAAAATATGATTTAAAATATTTTTATACTACTAATCTTAAACCTTCAAAATCTTATCAACAAGATTATAATATTATCATTGATAAAATTTTTATAGGTAATACAAATATTGAACAAAATCAAATTTTTACTTTTAATTTTGAAAATTATTTTTTAAAAGTTCCATTTAATTATTTGAAAATTTTTCAAGAAGAATATTTAAAAGATTTAATAGAAAAAGAAAAATGTAAAAAGAAATTATATTATATAAATAGGAATTCTTATTATATATGTGATAATGATATTAATATTAACAAATTGAAAAAAATAAAATTTTATTCTCATGATTTAGATTTTACATTTATACTCAATCCAGAAGATTTATTTATAAAAGGAAAAGAAAAATTATTTTTATTAATAACATTTTCAGAAAGTTTATCAAAAGAATGGTCTTTTGGATATAATTTTTTAAAAAAATATACAATTGTTTTTGATCAAGATAGAAAAGTAATTGGATTTTATAAAATAATACAAAATAATACTTCCAATATTTATTCATTATTATGGGTTATTACTATAATTTTTGGACTTATTATAATTGGATTAGTTAATTTTATTTATGTTTTAAAAAAGAATAAAAAGAATAAAGCATTAGAATTAGAAGAACATTTTGCATATGCATCCTCAATATAAATGATTAATGTAAAAGATGTTTAATCATTTTTAATACTTTTATTCTCAAACATATTAAAAAACATAAGATTAATTATTTTTAAAATTTAATTCTTTTACATTAAATAAAACAAAATCCCCTATAAATATAATTAAATTTTTAAAACCTTCCTTTTTATATTGTTTTTATTTTAATAAATATAGAAATTTAACAATAAAAAATTAGTTTAAATAGATAACTTTATATAAATAAGCTGAATATAAAGCCATAAATGTTGAATAACATCTTTCAAAAGGTAAATTTTCATCAATATGATTTTTTTTATTATCAATTACTTTATTAATGTTTTTTAAATTTTTAACAGCATAAATAATAATTAAAAAACACATTAATAAACTTTCTTTTAAATTATTAATATTAAAAGCAAAAAAAACCAATAAGAATGGTATTAAAGTTAAGAAAGAAATATATATTCTTAAAAGATAATCACAAATCTTTTTAAAAAAAGGAGACTTTATTTTATATTCTAAAATAATAAAACCCATATTAAAATAATAAGAAAGTTTGGGTAATGGAAAAAGATAATTCGAAGTAATTCCTAAATAATCAAAATGATAACAATGACCTTGATATATAATTTTATAGAAGAAAATTTCACTTTTATTAAATAAAATTTCAACAACTAAATATAAATAATGATATGAAATTCCCCAAATTAAAAGTCCACTTCCATAAATTCCAAAAATAATTTGTAATTTTTCATTCATGTTTAAATCATAAAATTTTTGAAATAAATAAGATATATCAGATAAATAATTAATTTCTTTAAATTCATTAAATCTAAAATAAATATAATAAATATTTGGAATAAATAAAATAAAAATATGAAAATGATTTAATATAAATCCTAAAAGAATTTGAATAAGAACTTTATAAAATGGAATAGAATTAACTTTATGTAAAATTTTATCATTATGATTATTAAAATTATTATCTTCAATACATAATTTAGCAAATGAAAATAATTTAATTAAATATAAAATAAAATTTAATATAATAGAACCAATAGAACACCAAATATAAATTAAAAATTTAGGTAAACCAAAAAAAAAATAAATATGAAAATCAAAAAAATAATCCATATAATTATTATAAATTCCATCATGAATATATTTTGAATTTTCCCATTTACTTAATTGTTCTTCATTAACAAGATTAAATATAATTGTAGTTTTATTGATTAAATTAAAAAGAATTTCAAAGAAATCATTAATAATATAAAAAAAAACTGATATAATTTTCCAAGGAGTTAAAAGTAAATTTGGTATTCTTAAAATTGATTCTATTGTTTCTTCAATCACAATTCTTCCAAAACCCATTTTTCTATCTCTATATTTTTTCATTTGTTCTTTATCATTATAAATTATAATTGAATATACATCTTTACAAAATTTTTTAAAATTTGTTATTTTATCTAAATCTTTTAATTTTATTTCCTTTTCTATTAATTTTTTTTCATAATAAGTTTTATATAAATTATACCAAATTAAGTTTGTTTCTGTTTTTTGATGTAATTTTTTATTCACTAAATTTAATGATGATACTGATGCTATATCTAAATAAGAACATATTTTTGCAATTAATAAAGGTGAAAATCTAGATAAATTTATTTTTTGAGAATCTAACTCTTTAATATTTTTTTCTTTCAAAAATATATTTTTTATATTGAATATATTTTTTGAATACAAAATAAAATTTCTTGTATATCTTTTTAAAAACGGTCTTCCTCTTTTAAATAAATTTGGGATTCTTGTAAATAATAAAATATCTAAGGTGAAAAGAAAAAAAACTATTATATCTTCAAAACCTTTTAAAAAATAAAATTTGTTTAAAAGAATTATTTCCATTTTTTTTATTATTTTTACAAAAAGAAATTGCATTATGATATTTATTATAAATTAAATTCATAAATCTTAACATAAATAGTACATATTTGATTACGTCAAAAAAAAAATATATTTATAATTATTTTATTGATTGAATTATGATTATAAAAGATAAATAATTAAAAAATGTGTTATGAATTTTAATAAAAAAATTTTTATTATAAAGAAATAATTAATAATTAAAAAATGTTATCAATGAAAAATAAACCAAAAATGATTGATTCTTGTGTAATGACAAATGAAATATTTTCTTATAGAAATTTAAGAAATCCTTTTAAACTTCCAAAAGTAAATTCTTTAAATAAATTAGAAAATAAAATAAATAAACAATATCTTTTTTTACAAACTCCTATTAAACATAAAAAAATAAGTTTTATCACTGAATTCCTAGATAATACTAAAATTAATTTTGATAAAACTTTATCACAAGAAATAAATAAAAAAAAAAATAAAAAATATATTTTATATGATTTTATTGGACATAAAAAAGAATTAAAACAATTAAATCTAAGAACACTTTCTAATGATATTGATTTTAAAAGTGAAAAAAATAGTTTTATAGATTTTCCTACATTTAGAACAATAACATTAAAAAGAGAAAATGAATTAAATAAGAAAAAAAAAGATAGAGTTGAAAGATATGTTTTAAATTTTAGAGAATTTTTCTTAAGAAAACAAAATCAAAATTTATTATCTCATTTAAAAAAAAGGAATTTATTACCTAAAAGTAAATTATTAGAAAATTTGAAAGAAAAAACTAAATGTTATTTAGATTATTTAAATAAAATGAATATTAGAAAAATAAATATTACCAACGATAAAAGAATTAATGACGAAAAAAAAATAGATTCTTTATTTAAACAAATAAAAAAACATACTGGAGAAGAATTGGATAAAATGAATAAAGAATTTGAATTATAAATTATTATTAATTTATATATTATATAAAATTAAAAAAAAAAAATAAATTTGACATATTAAATTTTCATTTAAATAAAAAATAGTGTTTTTTTTCCTTATTTTTTGTTAAATTTATGAATATATTTGACAACAAATTAAATAAAAGAAGAATATTTTTACTTATTAAAAAAAATATTATAAAAATAAAGATTTATTTTTAATAATTTTAAAATGTCCAAATCCTAATAAATCCATCTTCTCCACTTGTAATAATATCTTCTTGATAATTTTGTCTAATACAAATCACTCCTTTATCATGAATTTTATTATTATATAATATACAATCACTATTTTCAATATTATAAACAGCAAATTTTCCCTCTTCATTACCAGAAAGAATAACTTTAGCATTATTTTTAATAGTACATAAACAATTAACTCTATTTTCTTTTATTTTTCTCACAACTTTTTTTGTTTTAAGGCTAATAATATAAATATATAAAATTCCTCCACAAATACAATAATCATCATTTATTCTTAAACTATTATGATTAAAACAGCAAACATCATTTAATTTACAAATCTCTTTTTTATTTGTAATATCCCAAAATTTCATATAAAAAATACCAGCAGATATTAATTCATAGGTTCTTGGAACTGCAATTATAGAAACTAAACTATATTGATCATGTTGTAAAGAATGAGTTAAATTCCATTTGTTTTCTTTTTTTTCCCATATATCTATATTTTTATCATCATTACATGATATTATATAATTGTCTCTAACATATATTACTTTAAAAATTGAAGTATATCGGGAATCAGTTTCATCTTTTTTTATTATTTGATATTCATTATTTTTATTCATGAAATTCCAAAATTCTATTTTTTTTGAACATGTAATAAATTTTTCATTGTCTATTACTCTAACATAATAAATTTCTTCTCCAATTTCATATCTTTTAAGTTCTTCCATATTTTTATCATATATAATTATTTCACCCCATTTAGTCACAAAAATAGATTTTCCATCTTCACATAATCCAATTTGATTTACTCTTTCTCTGCTTATTTTCTTTTTTAATTTCTCCTTTATATTTAATATATTTATATGAGCAAAGTTTTGTTGATAAACTGCTTGTATTATATTATCATTTTCTTTATTTTGTGATTCTTCAAATTTTGGAAGTTTTGTTTCTATTCCTTTATTTTTTCCAAATAATTGACTATCTATTTCTTCTAAAAGTATATTCTTTTTCAATAGAAGATTTGCAATTAAATGTTGAAAATTTTTTTCTGTTAAATTTCGAGCATTCTTTATTTTTTCATAATTTGTATTTTTTAGATAACTATTTTTAATTCCATTCAGAATTGGAATTATATTTTCAAATTGATCTTTTAATTCTCTAAATTTAAACAAAATAATTTCGATTTTTCTTAAAAATGAAACAATAACATCTTTGACTTTTTCATTAAATTCTATATATTCTCTTTTTAATTCTGAAATAGTTTCTTCTATTATTTTAAATGATTGTTCATTTAACTTAAAATTATTTAATAAATCACTTTTATGTCCTTTATGTTTATTTTCACAGAGTTTACAGAAATTACATTTACAAAGCAAACAAAACCTTTCAAATTGTTTTAAATGCTCATGACAATAAGAATCATAATATTTTATTTTAAGAATTAAATGATTTTTACCTTCTTCAGAATGTTTTTTGGCACATTCAAAACATAAAAAATTATTAGTACAAGTTAAACAAATATATTCCGCTAAATTTTTATGATTTTCATTATAATTTTTACAGTTAACTGAATATATATCAGATTCACAAAATAATTGTCTAAATTCAATCATTTCATTTTTGTATTCATGATTGTTTCTACATTTTGAATCAATTATTATTGAATTTAATTCTTCTTTAATATTTATTAAAGGACATAAAAAACATTTTGGACAACGAAATTCATTTTCTTTTTCTAATATTGTTGATGCTGACATTGACATATTTTCAGGAAAATAACTATTTATTAATGATATAGAATTAGAAAAACTATTTAATAAACCCTCCATTTTTTATAAAAATTAAATAGTAATAAAAAAGATTTTATATAAAAAGTAAAAATATATTAAAATAAAAAATTAAAAGTTTAAAAAATTAAATTCCCTCAAAATTAACACCATTAAATAATTCTTTAGGTTTAATATCGCCTCTTTGAATTTTCAAAATATGTTTTATTAAATCATAATTAATTTCTTCAGTAAGAATAGAATCTTTATTATATTTAGGATGATTTAAAACAAAATTTCTAACATATTTAGCATCAGTCCATAATTCTCCTTTAGCTTTTCTAGAAATAAAATTTAAATATTCATCAAGAATATTACTATTAAAAAATTTAAAAGAAACTTCTTTAGCATATTTAATTAAACCAGGATAATTATAAGTAGGACATCCATTAATAATTTCATTAATAGTTAATTCTTTAATATTTTTTTCATCTTCTTCATAAGTAATTTTATCTCTTTCTTCTTCATTCATAAATTTAATTTTTGAACAATCAAATTCAACACCCTTATTTTGATTTAAAGAATTAATTCTCCAATAAAACTTTTGATTATTAATTGAATCTCTTTGAAAAGCTCTTTCAAAATTAATATCAGTTTTACTTATAGGAATAATAAAATTACAATCTAAATTAAAAATAATACAATAAATAGATAAGATAAAAGCTACCATTGAAGTATTTTCAAAAGGTGTTATTTGAATATCACAAGGCCTTACTTCTATTTTAAATGATGTATCTCCATCTGAACTTCTGGGTAATTTAAATCTTAAAGAATTCCAATTTGTTGAATTTATATTTTCAAAATGTGTATTATCATTATCATCAGTTAAATTTATTTTTTCACTAAAAATTACTAAAGGATCTCTTACTAATAAATTAGAAAAATGAATAGCTAATTTTTTATTTAAACCTCCATTAATAAATTCATTATAATAATTTTCATTAATGGGAAATTTCTTATAATCATTATTAAAATCATGAGAAAATTTTGTATCAGAAATATAAGAATAACAATGACTATATCTAGATTTATAGATAAATTTATTACTATTAATATTTCTTTCTTCATCATTTCTATCATCAACACTTTGACTAATAACACTCCATCGATTATCATAATCTGAAATTTTACCTTTATAAAAAGGAGAACAAGAAGATAAAGAAAGAAAAATAGAAGTGAAAGGAATTAATTGATCATATAAGTGAGCAGCACTTTTTAAACAACAAGCACCTAATGTTATTTGAAGACATGAATTTCCCATTCCAAATCCCATTCCATCCATATATATGTAATTTGGAAATGGCTCTTCTTTTGTTTTTTTTATTTCAGTTTTTTCATCTTTATATATTGGAATCTTAATTTCTACCTTTTTTCCTCTACGTAATCGAATATTTCTAGTCAAACAACTAAATCTTGGATGACGATTTATTATCATGTCATTTAAAAATTGAGATTCACTATAAGGATTTTCTTTTATATCTATTTTATTATTATTTTCTATATTTTTATTTTCTTCATTTTTTGAATTTTTCTTTTTTTCTTCTTCTTCTTCATATAATCCTTTATAATAATCATCTTCAGAAAAGTAATCAAAACAAGAAATAATAGGAAAAGAAGCAAAAGATAAAATTCCTTCATTTCCAAAAGTATTTTCAAGTTCTCTATAAACTTTATTAATAGATTCTCCCATATGAGAAATATCATGTATATCTAAAGGTTTATTTGGTAAAGCTTCAATCATCCATCCTCCATATTCATGTGATATTATTGTATCTTTTAATTGTAAATCTGTTCCAAATTTATTTATATCATTTTGTGCTGTTATATCCAATAATACTTTTTTATTTACGTCATCTACTTTTATTTTATGAAATTCAAATTCTGTTCCAAAAAGAGGTTTTCTACAATATTTTTCATTTTTTATTGTTTCTATTGTATATTTTATAAATGATTTTTTTATTATTTCATGATATGGTTTTGATTCTTCATATTCTAATGCACGACCAAATATTTTTAAAAAACCCATCCTTATAATTATTTTTAAATTTTTATTAAAAATTTATACATTTATTTATCATTATATCAATTCTAGAAAAGATTTTTATATTTAAAATATTGAAAATTCTATAAAAAATAATAATTATTAAAAGATATAATTTTTAAAACACCTTTTAATAATATAAAAATTAGTAAATTAAAAATAATAAAATAAATGTCAGATTATGATGAGGATGAAAATTATGATTATGATATAAATGAATATGAAGATCAAAATGAAAATGATGGTTCAAATATAAATGAAGAATTAGAATTAATGTTTAATAATGCAAAAACAAAAGAAGATTATGAAAATGTAATTAGTCTTGAAACAGAAAATTCAAACCAAAGAAAATGGAGTTATCAATCTTATAAAGAATTATGTAAAAATGAAATTGAAAATAAAAATTTTATTGAATTTTCAAAATATTTTTTAAAATTAAGAGATATATATAATAAAGTTGATTATCCTTATCAAAATAATACTTTACAAGAATTTATTGAGAAAATGAAAAATAATTTTATAAAATATGAAGATTATTTTAGATTTTTATTATCTAATTCAATGGTAATGAAAAATTTTAATGATGAACTAAAACATTTTCTATTGGAAAACAAAGAACTTTCTCAAAAATTTATTGAATTAAAAAATTTAAAATTAAGTTTTGAAAATATAGAAATAGAATATGAGAATTTAATGAAAAAAATAGAAAATTCAATATTAACACAAGAAGAAATAGAATTTAAAAATAATTTATTTAAGTTTCGGGAAATAAAAATAAGAGAAAGATATTCAGAAATAAAGAAAAAAGTAGAAAAATATTCGAATAAAGAAGCAAAAGAATTTTGGTATTTATGGATTTCAGATTATGAAAAATTCAGTGAATTACCATCTTTTTTTTCATCATCATCAAGTCAAAAAAAATGTTTTATAATATGTTTCAATTTATATAATAATAAATATGATTATAAAGAAAGTGTAAATGAAATAGGATATTCATCATCTCAATTTATATATGAAATATTATCAAATATATTTTATGAAAATAACAATGAACAATTAAGAAATTTTGTAATTGAAAATGGAATATTTACATATATATTAAAAAGATTAGGAACATTAACAAAAGAAAAAGGAAGAATATATAAACCTGGAAAAGAAGAAGAAGAAAAAAGTCCAATTTCAAAAAAAACTAATGATCATTTTTCATTATTTACATATTCAGGAATAAATAAAGGAGTTGGATATGGATCAAATTATATTAAAGATAATAAAGAATGGAATGTCGATGAATATCTCAAAAAAAAATCTCATAAGTCTTTTTTAAATTTAAGTATATTAAAGTTTCTAACAGGATTCTTTAATTATAATATTTCTTCAAAATTAAATGAAATTGCAAAATTAATTATTGAAAGTTGTCTTCTTCCATGTATTGAAAGTGAATTAAGAGGAGGAGTTTTATCAGAATTAATAAATAAATTTGATTTATTTATTCAATATTTATATTTGATAACAATGTTTTCTCGAAATTCATATTTATATCAACTTTTATTGAAAATTAATCCCGATTACAAACCTATTCAAACTCAAAGTATATTTGAACTTCTTTCCAAATTGAAAGAAACAGGAGAAATATTTTTAAATTGTATTAAAAATAACAACACAATAAAAACAGAACAATTAACACAAAAAACATTAGCAAAACAAATAATAAATTCATATAATGAAATAAATGAAAATATATCAAAATATCAATTAAAATCAAGCTACAAAAGAAAAGAAATAGATATAACAAAGCTTCCAATAGAAAAAGCATATCCATTAATATTACAAAAATTATCATTTGGTTATAGTGAAAATATTAAGAATACATCATCATTAAGGAACTTTACATTTTCTGAAAACCAAGAAAAATCAATAAAATTAGCACAAGAATTCGCAGATCTTCAAAATTCACTTCCAATAGAAAGTACAAATTCAATTTTTGTAAGAGTAGATAAAAACGATATGGATTTTATGAAAGTTTTAATTATAGGAAGTGAAGGAACTCCATATAGTAATGGTGCCTTTGCATTTGATGTAGCTTTTGATAGTGATTATCCTAATAAACCTCCTCATTGTGCTATTCGAACCACTGGAAATGGATCTATTAGATTTAATCCTAATTTATATTCTAATGGGAAAGTTTGCTTATCTTTACTTGGAACTTGGAGAGGAGTTTCTACTGAAAATTGGGACCCTAAAATTTCCACTTTGTATCAAGTGTTAATCTCCATTCAAAGTATTATTATGAGTGATTTAGTCTATTTTAATGAACCTTCTTATGAACATGAAATTGGAACTGTTGAAGGAAATAAAAAAAATGAAGGTTATGCTAATATTGTCAGATATGGAAACGTTAAATATGCTATGATTGAACAAATTAAAAATCCTACTCAAGGATTTGAAGATGTTATTCAAAGACACTTTTTCATTAAGAAAAATCAAATTTTAAAAGAAGTTGAAGGATGGATTGAAAGAGGAAAAAAAGAACCTTGTTCTTATTCATCTGTTACTATGTCTCATAATAGTGTTTTAGCTCAGAGATTTAGTAATTCAAATAATTATTCTAATGATTTAAGTAATTTATATGTTACTTTAAAACAATTATTAAATGGTATTCAAATACCTCAACAAGTTATAATGAAAGAAACTATTGAATATCAAAGTGATTTAAATCTAGAATTAGATGATAAGGATACAAATAATAAAAATATTATTAATGATAATGATATTGATTTAAATGAAATAGATATGTCATATGAAAAAAATAACATAAAAAAAGAAATGAATGATAATATTATTAAAGATAGATGGAGTAGATATATTGGAGCAATGGGAATTGAAAGTGTTAAAAAACAATCAAATGCAAATATATTTTTATCTGGTGCCGGAGGATTAGGAATTGAAATTGCAAAAAATATAATTTTATCAGGTTGCAAAGAATTTATTATTCAAGATATAAAAAAAGTAAATAAATATGATTTATCTTCTCAATTTTATTTAAGTGAAAATGATATAGGAAAAAATAGAGCTGAATGTTCAGTTGATAAATTACAAAATTTAAATTATTATGTTAAAGTATCGTGTATAACAAAAGAAATTCCAAAATCAAATTTAGAAAAATATTTTTTTAATAATAAATTTAATGTTATTATTTTAACTGAATGTGATTTAAATACAATAAATAACGTTGATTTATATTGTAGGAAATATAATATATATTTTATTTGTGCTGATATTTATGGTTGTGTTGGAAGATGTATAAATGATTTTGGAGAAAACTTTATTGTTAATGATATTAATGGAGAAGATGCTAAAGAATGTTTTATTAAAAAAATAAATATTATTAATAATAACGAAGCTAATGCTATTGTTATTGATGGGATTAAACATGATTTTAATGATGATGATATTGTTGAAATTTATAATGTTAGAGATCAAAATTTAAATGTTAAAGGAGAATATAAAGTTCAATATATTTCTAATAAGGAATTTAAATTAATTGGTAATATTACCCTTGCTAAAAATTTATTTGAAAAATCATATGAAGGAAATTTAATATGTAAGGAAATAAAACAGAAAAAAAGAATAAATTTTTCCCCAGTTCAAAATTTTTTTGATTTAAATACTTCAAATTTCAAAGAATTATCTTCAAAATATATAGATAAAAATTTAGAAAACTGTGATTTTGAAAAAAGTGAAAATTACCCTATAATAAATTTATCAATGAATATAATAAATAAAAAAAGACCACTATTTGAAAAATATAATCCATATTCAAAAGAAATATCAAAATTATTAACTCAAATAGCATTAAATGAGTGTAAGCCTCCTTTAAACAAAAGAGATTTAGAAATATTATTAAAAATAGGAAATACATATTTATTAAACTTTCCTCCTTTATGTGCATTCTTTGGTGGAATTGTAGCACAAGAAGCAATAAAATCAATAACAGGAAAATTTAATCCAATAAATCAAATATTTATATATGATGCTTTAGAATTATTACCAAATAATGTAAATGATATTATATTAGAAAATAACAGAAGTGATTCATTAAAATATTTATTATCTCAATCAACATATGAAAAATTAAAAAATTTAAATACTTTAATAGTAGGAGCAGGAGCAATAGGATGTGAATTAATAAAGAATTTTGCAATGTTAGATATAGGAATAAATGGTAAAATATATATAACAGATCCAGATATAATAGAAGTGTCAAATTTAACAAGACAATTTTTATTTAGAGAAAAACATTTAAGATTACCAAAATCAAGTACTGCCTCAGCAGCAGCAATCCAAATGAATCCAAAGTTAAAAAATCACATTTTTCCTAAAACATTAAAATTATCAGAAGAAACAAAAGATTATTTTAATGATGATTTTTTTTCTTCATTAAATATAATATCAAATGCTTTAGATAATATTAATGCAAGAAAATATGTTGATTCAAGATGTATAATAAATAGAATTCCATTATTAGAAAGTGGAACTTTAGGAAGTAAAGGTCATGTTCAAGTTATTATTCCTTTTAAAACTGAATCTTATTCTTCTTTAAATGACCCTGATAATAATAACGATGAAATTCCACAATGTACTTTAAAAATGTTTCCTGAAGAAAGTATTCATTGTGTTGAATGGGCTAAAGATTATTTTGGAAAAATTTTTACTCAATTACCTTTAATTATTATTAAAGTTTGTCATTCTATTCTTAATAATCAAAGAAATTTTAATTTGAAAGAAATTAAAAAATGCTTTAAATGGATTCAAAAAATGCCAAAAAATTTTATTGATTGTTTAATTATTGCAAGACAGAAATTTCATAAAATTTATTGTGATAATATTAATCAATTATTATATTTATATCCTTATGATAAAATTGATAATAATGGAAAATTATTTTGGTCTCTTCCTAAAAGACCTCCTTCTGTTTATAATTATAATAAAAATGATAAATTATGTATTGATTTTATTGCTTCTTTTTCTTGTTTAATTGCTGAAATATTTGGTATTGAAATTCCTTATCAAAATCCAAGAGATGAAAAAAGTAAAATTGATATGGTCAATATATTAGAAAAAAATAAAATTAATTTTACTGAATTTTCTCCTGATAAAAGTAAAATAGAAAAAATGAAAAATGAATTTGAAAAAGAACAAAATAATAATGATAATGATAATAATAACAATGATTTAAAAGAAAAAATAATAAATAATAATATAGTATATTCAAATGATATAGAAGAGGAAGAAAATTATATAAAAGAATTGAAGAAATTTAATATATCAAAAATACAAAATATAAAATCAATTGAATTTGAAAAAGACAATGATTCAAATTTTCAAATAGATTTAATTTATGCAATGAGTGCATTAAGATGTAAAAATTATAAAATAGAACCAATGGATTGGATAACAGTAAAATTAAAAGCAGGAAAAATAATACCAGCTTTATCGACTACAACATCATCAATAGCAGCTTTACAAACAATAGAGTTAATTAAAATTATTTCTGGATTCAATTTTAATAAAAATAGAAATTCATTTTTAAATTTAGCTTTACCTTATTTACAATGTTCTGAACCTGGAATTTGTAAAAATAATAAAATTACTGAGCAATTATATTCTAATTTATGGGATAGATGGGATGTTAATTTAAATATAGGAGATACTATTCAAATTTTATTTAAGGTTTTATTTGATAAATATCATATTTGGGGAAAAGATATTTTCCTTGAAAAAAAAATCATTTTCAGTAGTATTATTTATAAAGATAATCTTTTAAAAGAAAAAATGATGAATCAAAGTTTATATAAGTTATTAGATATTAAAAACACAGGAAAAAAATATTGTGATGTTATTATTACTTTTACTTTAAAAGAAAATGATAATAATTATTTAAAAAATATTCCGATAGTAAGATTAATTTTTAATTAAATTAAATTATAAAAAAAAGAATTTTTTTTTTTCATAAAAAACAAAAATCATAAATGAATAAACTAAGACAAAGCCAAAAAAGAAAAGAAAAAGAATTAGATTCTCCAGACCATCATTTAAATGTTTTAGAATTAAATGCAAATTTTGAAAACAATACTAATAATAACAATATTAAATTTATGTATAAATCAAATACAAATTATAATACGCGTTATTATAAAATAAAAAAAAACGACTTGACCAATTCATATAATAATAAAATAAATATTGAAAATAATAAAAATATAATAATAAAAGATAAAAAAGATAAATCTAAAACTCCTAAAAAAAAACAAATAAATAATAGATATAATAATTTAGAAGATCAACCAATATCAAAAATAAAAAAAGATGAAATAATAGAAAAAATAAGTGAAGTTATTGATAATCAAGTTGTAGATTTTTTAATGGATGATACTTATGATCATTATAATTTAGATATTAAAGTAGCAAGTTCATTGAATGATAAATTATTAAGAACTCATATTAATTTATTTAAAAGAGATGAAGAAAAAAATAAAAATAAATTTAAATCTAAAAAATTAAAAGATGAAAATTATTATATAAAAGGATTAAAAAATAAAATTATTAAAGAACATGATAATTTAGGTTTTTTTGATTTTAGTAAATTAACAAATAATGAATGGTTATTATTTAATAAATCAATTAAACCAAATTTTAAAATTAAAAAAGTTTCTAAAAGAAAAAAAATTTATGATGATGAAGAATTAGAAAAAATAAAATTAAATAAAGAAAATAAAAATAAATTATTTGAAGGATATAAAGAAATAATAAAAGAAGAAGATTCAAATTCAAATATAAATATTATTGATGAAGATGATTTTGATAAAAAATATCATAGATATCATGATGAAAAATTATATGAAGAAATAAGAAAAATGCAAGAAGAATTAAAAGAAGGAAATAAATTATTATATAATGATGAAGATGTTAATTTAGATAAAGATAAAGAAAAAGTTATTAAACAAAAAGAAATTGGAAAATTTCTTGAAAAAGAAGAAAAAATTCATAAAGATATTCAAGAAGAACATTTAAAATCAGAAAAAATTTTAGAAAAAATTATGAAAAAAGTTGAAAGAAATAATTCTAAAAAAGAAGTTAATAATTAATTTAAAAATATATAATATTAAAAGGAATATTATTAATTTAAATATTAATTAAATAAAAAGATAATGTTAAAAATAAAAATTGGAAATGTTTTTTGGTTATTTCAAGCTAAAGAAGACAATAATAAAATTATTATTAAAGTTAAAGATAATTTAGGAAGTATAAATAATATTCATTTTTATAGAGAATTTCAAAAAGACAGTTTAAAAAAAATTTTTGAAGAAAATGAGAATAAAGAAATAAAAGATATTATTTCTTTTATAAATAATAAAATTAAAGAAAAAGATTATTTTGCTTACAAAAATGACTTAAAATTACAATTAATTATTGCAAATAAAGAACTTCCTTCAAGCTTATCTTTAAAAACAGAAATGCATGATTTTAATAAAAAGAATAATAATAATGAAATTAAAAAAGAAGAAAAAAATGGGAATTCAAATATGAATTTATTTTTGTCATTTATTATAATAATTCTAGTGTCATGGATAATTTATTATGTTGTTAAATAAATAATAAATTAAAAAAACAAAATTATTTGAAGTAAAAAGAAAAACACTTTTTTATTATATAGTATTTAAATCACTAAATTCAAGTCCTATAATTCTTTGATATTTAACATTGTTATTTTTTATAATCTTAAATTTTTTTAAAAGAAAATATGACAAAACACATAAAGTAAAAAGTGCAATAATTAAAATAAATGTTAAAATTTTATAAATTTTCCCTGTATCATTATTATTATTTAAATTTTCATTCTTATCATTTTCTTTTTTATCATCATCTTTTTTATCATCTTTTATGTCACCTTTTTTTTCATCTTCTTTTTCTTCTTTTTTGTCGTTATCTTTATTTTTTTTAGGATTAAAATCTTTCCAAGGATCTTCTTCTTCAATTTCTTCATCATCATTAAAGACAAAAGGATGAATTGGTTCATCATCATCTTCATTTTCTTTATCATCAAAAAAATCATAATCATTATCAATAAATGCATTTATATCTGACAATAAATTATTTATTAAATTTTTATATTGCTTTTTTTCTAAATATAATTCTGCATTTTTCTTTATTTTTAAAATTGATGATTCAGATCATCTTTTATTTAAACCATAATTTCTTTGTAATGATATTTTTTTTTGATTAATACAAATTAAAGTTATTATTAAATTTTGATGATTAAGATAATTTTGAGATAATATTTGAGCTAAATTTAATTGAAAAGATTTAAGTATTAATTCATAATATTTTGTCAAATTTGATTGTCCTTTTTCATCGAAGTCATTTATTATTAATATATATGGATAATAATCCCCTTCTTTTGAATAATGCTTTAAACTTTCATTTATATTTTTAAATTCATTCACTGAAAAAATTCCATCTGGATCAAATAAATAATATTCATATGGATTATATGTATGAGTTATATTGTAGTTTAATTTCTCTAATAATGATTCTGAATTCCATTTAATTGAAGAAATTTTTATAAAAAAATGGACAAATAAAATTTGGAGAAAAATTTTTTTTAACATTATATTTAATTTATAACAACTAAAACAACAATAAAAAAATAAAAAAATTATAATCTTGAAAAAAAATCCGAACCCATTTAAAATTAAAAAATAATTAAAAATCTAAAAAGTACAAAAAAAATATATATAAAAATAGAAAGAATGTTATTGCTCCTTTCCCTTTTAACAATAACAAAAGAAAAAATAATATTTCCCTTTAGAATAGAAAATGAAAATGGTACTTTTTATAAAAGAAAAATAGATAAAAACATATTAACAAATATATATGTAAGAAATCCACAGTAAAAATTCCTTTATCAATAAAATTAAGACAATATCTTTTATTATTAGCAGATGGAACATCAAATGTAAGAAAAGATATTCCTAGATTTAATTCTGAAAAAAGTATAACTTTTGCTGAAGTTTGGGAAGAAGGTAGTTTAAATGAAGAAGAATATTTTTCTTCTGGTTTTAAAGCTTCTGATTATTTTTCTTTTGGTAATGAAAATGTCTCTAAAACATTTTACTTTATTTTTGTTAGAGAGGCTAAAAAAAATTTGAATGGAATTTTAGGATTAAGTATTTTTAAAAATGAAAAAATGAATAAATATAATTTTATGGTACAATTAAAAAATTTTAATGTGATTCATAATAAAACTTTTTATTTTAATTTTGAAGATAATTATTGATTATTGATGATTATCCTCATTATACTTATGGAAAAAAATATTTGGAACAAAAATTTAGAAAATATTATATTGATACAAATGAACAAAATTTTGATATAATGTTTTCTAATATTGTTTGTAACAATGGAAAATTCAATGAAAAAGAGTAAATTACTGAATTAAATGTTGAAAGTAATTTATTTATTTAACCAATAATTATTTTAGTAAAAAGAAAGATTGTGAAAAAATTAATGTTTTAGATAAATATTATAGTTTTGATTGCAACAGCAAAAATAGAATGAAAAATTTTGAAGATATTGAATTTATTTTAAAAGATGTAGAAATGGTATTTTATTTATCAAATGAGGATTTATTTATTAAAAATGAAGAAAAATATTATTTTTTAATGAATTTTAATGAAAAAGAAGATAATAAATGGTCTTTAGGAAATAATTTTTTTATTAAATATATGTTAGTCTTTGATGTAGATAAAAAATTAATAGGTTATTATTTTGAAAAAAAAAGTAAGTAATTCTTTTCTTTATTTATTATTATTTGCTTTTATTATAATTTCTTGTATTGTATTGTTATATTATCATATAATTTATAAATCAAAAAGAAGAAGAGCAAATGAGTTAGAAAATACTTTTGATATAAACAATAATGAAGAAAAAAATGTTAATGGTAATGAACCTTTAATAAAATAATATTTAAATAATAATTTAGTAAGTTAAAATCTCTATTTTATTAATTTCATTTTAATAGATCAATGATTCTTTAGTTTATGTTATATTTATTTTATAATTATTAATTTATTCATGATATGAATTATTTAATTTCTTAACCAACCTTTAAATAATTAATAAATATATCAATAAAATTTAATAATAAGAATAAAAATTTAAGTCAAATTAAATATTTTTCTTGTGATATTAAATTGTGTAAATATTATTGTTTTACTATATTTTCTTTCTATTAAATAATAAAAATAATGAAAAATATATTTTATTAAATTTTACACAATTAAAAGAAAGGTGATGTAAATATATTTGATTGATTTGATATTATAGTAATTGTTTCATCATTATCATTAAAAAGAAATTTAAATGTTTTATGACTTAACATAGGTATTGAAAGTTGAATTCTGTCAATATCATCTCTAAAAATAATAGTAATTAAAGTTCTCCCAAAATAATCAACAACTGCACTTTCAATATTAATTAATTGTTTATTAATAATAATATGAATTCCATTAAAAATATCATTTTGACATTTCCAAGTAGGAAACAAATAAAAAAATATTTGATAACAATTTTTAGAATCGTTTAATCCTTTTCTTTCAAAATATTTTTTATAAGAAGAAGGAAAAACACTATAAAGAGAATTTTCAAAAATAAATTCAACAGTTCCATTTAATGAAATAGAATTTTCATTAAAATATTCTTGAGTAATATTATTTTCATTTAAATAATTTAAACCAAAAATTAAATGACTGAAATTACAAACTCTATTAAATTCATATTTTTTATTATATTTACAAACAACATAATTTAAATTTTGAGTAGCATTATTAGGAAATTCCCCTAAATAAATTTCCATATTTCCTTTATATTTACTAGTATTTTGAAAGAAAATAATATTATTAATAGTAAGATTATTTTCTTGTAATTGATTCATAAAATTTAATTCTTTATTTTTTTCATCAATTCTTCCTAAACCTATAAACCCCATATATGGTATTGTTAAAGTATTTGTTAATTCAGGAAAAATTGAATGTCCAATTATTAAATTTAAATAACTATTTGATATTTTAACATTTTCTAATATTGCTTGAGAAGAAATATTAAAAACATTATTTAAATATGTATAATTTGAATAAAAATTTTTTCTTATTAATTCTTTCATTGATTTTGAATCTTCCATATGATAGGAGTTCATATAATTATTCTGAATATATACTACTTTATCAAATGATGTTGTTATTATTAATGGAATTTTTAATTCTGGAGTTCCTATGTTTGAAGACACTGAATAAAAATTTCCTCCTTTTGAATAAAGGATTAAAGAATTTATTGAAAGAAATATCGATATTATAATTATTCTTTTTAGGAATTTCATACTTTATTATTTAAAATAATAAATTTAAAAAAAATTAATTTATAACATAAATTTAAACGATAAAAATATTTTAATAATTTTTTGATATTTTTTCTATTCTTTTTTTAAGATATTGAATCTTATCATTCATATTACTAAAATTTTGTAATTGAACTTCAATTCTTTGATTATCATTATTAAAATAATTATTATTTTCATAAATATCTTTTTGCTGATTAAAATTAGTATTATTATTATTATAATTATAATTGATATTATTATTAGGATTAATATCAAAATTATTTTTATTATTAATATTATTATTATTAATATTATTATTTTCATATTCATTTAAAATTCTTTTTAATTCATTATTTTCATTAATTAATTGTTGCATTCTATTTTCAAATTGTATATTTAAATCTTGAATTTCTTTTTGATGATTGAATAAAAGTGTATCATATTCATTTTTTAAATTATTCAAAGTTTCACCATAATTATTAATAATCATTTCCAAATCACTAATTTTAATATTATTATTATCATCATTTCGATTATTAATATTATTAGTATTATTAATAATATTTTCTTTTTCTTTTAAATTTTGAATAATAATTCTTTGTTTAGCAACTTCATCATTTAAAGCATCACATTCTTCATATTTTAAAGAAAGTTCTCTTGTTAATTGAACAGTTTCTTGATTTAATTGTTCAATTTTATCTCTTAAATCTTTTATTTTTAAATAATCATATGGATTATTATCATTTGAATGATTTAATTGATTAATTTGATTATTTTGATTTTCTTCATTTGAATCTTTATAATAATTTATAGAATTATTTATATCATTTATCGTATTTTTTACATTTGATAAAAGATTTACATTTTTATTATAATTTTGAAATTTTGAATTTATTTTATTTTTATTAAATTTAAATTTTGAATTTATTGAATTTTCAGGTGAATTTATATTTGTTAATGATGCATTTTCTGTTCTTAATTCTTTTAATTGAGATAATAATTCTTGATTTTTTTTTGAAAGATTTGTAAATTTTTCATTTTTTTCATTTTGAATTAATTCTATTTTCTTCTCTAATTCTATTATTTTTAAATCTTTTGATTTTAATATATTTTGATATTCATTTTCTTTTATTTTATTATTTTTATCATTTGATTCAGTCAATGATTTATATTTATTTATTTCTGCTTCATTTTCAAAAAGAATATTTTTCAATTTTATGTTTTCTTCTTTTAAATTTGATATTTTTTTCTCATAAACTTCTTCATTATTCTTAAATTCTTTTTCTAAATTTTTTTCTTTTTCAATATATTTTTCTCTTAATGATTGTTCTAAATTTCTAAATTCTTTTGTTATAGAAGTAAATTTTTTTTCATAATCACTTTGAAGAGAAGTTAATTTTTCAATTGTTCTTTCATTATTTTTAATTTTCCTATTAGCTAAATCTAATTGGAAATTTAATTTTTCAATAATTTCATTTTGTTCAAAATTCCCATTATTTTCAGTATTTACTCTATTAGTAAATTCATCATCTTTTTCTTCAATAGTATCCAATTCTTCTTTCATAAAATAAAAAAAAATTAATTACAAAAAAAAATATAATATAAGAAAAAAACCAATTTAAACATACTATATAAAATAAAAACAAAATTTAATTATTTTTTTTAAACTTTAATTGTGAAATAGGAAGTTGAAAAATGCTTTTTTTACAAGTGCAAAATTTCAATCCACAATGAGGGCATAATTTTCTTTTAGTTTGTTCATAAAATCTGACTTCATCTTCGACAACAGCATCATGATCTAAAATACTTTTAGGTTGAGTATCTTTATAAGCATTATTAATCCAATCTCCTTTTGTATCAAATTTTTTTAACATTTCTTGAATATCACCTTCTTTATAAATAGATTTATTAATTTGTCTCATAATATGTTGAGTCACACTTGTTTGTCGATTAAATCTAAATTCAGGAGCAATATTTAATCTTTCTGAAGTTAATTTATCTTCTTCTATTCCATTTATTTTATCTAAATATGTTTGTCTTGAAAAATTTATCTCTTCAAATAATGGAAGTTGTAATGGTGTTATTACTGGCATTACATATGAAAAATTTTCCTCTGTTTTTTCCTTTATTTTAGTCTTTTTAAATATACTATTTATTATCCCATTATTGGATATTTCAGGATCAAAATAAATTTCACAATCTCCTTTTGTATCACATGAAAAAATTTGATTCAATTTTGAATCCCATAAAATTGAAGTTGGAGAATTATTATTTAATTTCATATCATATAAAAGTGAATAATCTTCTAAAGAAAAAAATTTAAAATATCCATAATCACTTCTTTTAACAGGACTAGTTCCAGTTAACACAATATTATTTAATGAATTTAAAGTTATTCCCATTTTTGAATTTAAAGAAGGTAAATTATCCCAAATATGAACAGCTTCTTTTACATTTCTCATATCCCATAATTTCATTGTTGAATCATCACATCTTGATAAAAATTTAAATTCATCTATAAATAAAATACAACTTATTTCACAATTATTTTCATGTGCATTTTGAATATAAATTTCAGGTCTCCAATTTTTATTAGAAAAAATTTGAATAGAACCATCATTAACTCCTCCAGCGATTAAATTCCCTTTAATATTATAATTACAAGTATTAACAGGAATTTTCTTATTTTTTAAAGTTTTAACTCTTAAAACAGAACTTTGCATAATATCTCTATCAATTCCAATTTGTTTAGAGTAAATATCCCAAATTCGAATAGTAGAATCTCGACTGGAAGTGATAAATAAATTTTTTTCAACAGGATGAAATTTTCCATCGGTTAAAGGGAAAGTATGTCCTTTTGTATTTCTAATATCAACAAGATAAGAATCTCCTTTAACACAAGCAATTTCATTTTCTCCATTTCTACTTAAAATTTTTGCTTGGCAATCAGTTGAACATACTAAAAGGAAACCACCACTTGCTGACCATGATACTGATACAACAGGGAATTCACCTTCATTACCACAGTCGATAATGTGGTTTGGAGATGGAGTACTTCTAAGAGAATTAAAATCCCATATTTTCACTGTCCCGTCCGAGGAGGAAGTAGCCAAGAGAGTCGATTTCACATCTATGTCTAATGAGGTTATTGGCTTTTCAGATGTGTGAGTTATTGTTACTTTGTGTGTTAGTGGAAATTTTACTTTTTCTAATGTATTATTTTCTTCTTTAGATTTTATATTCTTTTTATTTGGAGTTTCTATATTCTTTTCTGTTTTATAATATGAAAGAATTTCCGATTTTAATGATGGGGTTATTTCTGATTCTACTGAACCAAAAATTAATGGCATTTCATTTGGGTTTTTTGATTTTTTCAAAATTTTGTCTATTACACTTAATTTTGGCTTTGATGAGTCAGATTCAGGAAGATATATATAATCTACTAATGGTTTTGGCTCTTCTTCTTCATTTTCTTCCATTTATTTTAATATTTTTTTTTAATATTTTTATTCATTTACTCTTTTTTTACTTTTTTTTGGGAAATTTAAATTTATTTATTATTTTTTTTATTTTTCATTTTAGGATATTTTTTATGAAAATTGGGAAACCAAAATTTATTTATTTATGAAGATAAAAGGTAAAGATATAATATTTTTGTAAAGAACATTAAATATATTTGAATTTAATTATTTTGAAAAAAACAAAATGAAAAAATCTTTATTTAAAAATAAATAAATATTTAAAAATTAATTTAAACGAAGAAATCTTAAATTATAATAATAAATAATCAAAAAAATGAAAAAGCTTTCAATAAACACCGAATTACAATCATATGATAATGATTGTGAATTATGTACAACAACATCAAGTAAAGGTACATTGAATGCTTTAAACTTGACTCAATTTATTTCAAAAAAGACATTACGTGGAAGAAAAGAGAAAAGTCCTCTTCCAAAAGGGAAAAAAAAATGTTCAATATGTTTAGAATACGAGGAATATTCAAAAGATAAATTAATATCATGTCAAATATGTAAATGTATTTTTCACATAAAATGTTATCATATAAAATTGAATGAAAAAGAAATAAATTCATCGATAATATGTGAAAGATGTATGAATTCCGAAAAAGAAAATATTCCACTAAATTTATATAAATGTTTTATTTGTGGATGCAGTGATGGAGTTCTTTGTAAAAATAAAAATAATAATTTATATTATCATTATTTATGTTATAGATTATTACCAGAATTATATGAAGAAAGTGAAAATGAAAGTGAAATATCAAAGGAAAAAATTCGTAAATGGAGATATAAAAGTAGTTGTAAATATTGTAATGAACATATTTCAAAAGAAAAAGTTGTTATTAAATGCAATAATACTAAATGTAAAAATTATTATCATATTCCATGTGCAATTCAAAAAGGAATGTTATTTTCAATTAATTATTTATATAAATATTATTGTTTTGATGAATTTAAAGATAAGATTAGTGTTCCTTTTTTCTGTGCTTCTCATAATAAAAGACCAGCTCATGCTTATAGATTAAATGTTATTAATAATCTAAATTTTGACCCTGATAACATTAAATGTGATGAAATTATTATTTATCCTAAAAAATCTAATAATAAAATTAGAATTTATTTAGATGATGAACAATTAGAAAATAAAAATAATAATCAAATTGTAAATTATGAGCATAATAATATTAATTATTTTAAATCATTTGATGAAAACCCAGATTTTATTAATAATAAAATTTCTTTTGGTGAAGGATTATTTGAAAAATATTATGAAAATGATAATGAAAGTATTTTTGACTTTTATCAAAATGATGAAGAAGAACATTTATTTTTTAGAAATTGTAATAATTTATAAATTACTTTTAGTTAGGGAAAAATTAATAATAATAATATTATAAAACCATTATAAGTATCTATAAAATGTTTCAATTTTTTAGATACGGGTTTATAAATGTTTTAATCGGACAAAATTAGTTTTATTCTTTTTATATATTTTTGATTTAATTTTAATTATTTAAAATAAATATGGAGAAGAGTGAAAAAAAATATAAATTTTTTTATATTTTAATTAATTTAATTTATAATCAATTAAAATAATATATGTAAAAATAATTATTATAGGATAAAAAAAGGAAAAAATTTTCTATGATAATAATTAAATAGTCTGAATGATTAATTCAAATTTTTAAACACTTCTTTTTTTTTATTTATACCCTTTTTATAATTTAATACAAGTTTTTTTCTCTTTTTTTAATTTGAATAATACAATAAATCCTTATTTATCAATTAAAAAAAAAAGATATTTATTTTATTTTTAACATCAATAAAAAGGGTATATTTTTTTAAAGGTTTTAAATCCTTTTTTTTAAAAATGAAAAAAAATAATAATCGAAATATAAAATATGATTAATTAATAAAATAATTAAATAATTAAATAATAAAATAATAAATAATTTTATAAAATTAATATTGAAATATTTAATTATTTCAATGGAATTCTTTAAAAAAAGTCATTCAGATAGATTAGACCAACAACCTCAATCAAATCCTATATTTCAAGAAGAATTAAAATTAAACATAACAGAAAAAATAATAGATAATAATAATAAAATAACAAACTTAATATACAATATAAATGATTATTCTAATGGAAAATTTAATTTAAACAAAACAAATAAAATAAAACTGACAAAAAGAAAGAAAACCAAAAAAATAAATGGAAATTTAATTAAAATATATAATAATAGAGATTCACCCTTAAATGGGAATATATCAACAAAAGGAGAAACAAATTTTTTTGATTCAATTTCAAGATTTAATAATACATATTCAAATTATCCAAATGTAAATATTAATAAAAGCATTTCTTTCCCAAAAATAAATAATAGTAGATATTTTGGAAAATCAGATTCAAATAAAATTTCTTATTATTTTAAAAGCTTTATAAGTAATAAAAATAAATGTTCTAATTTAAAAACAATAATTCATAATAATAATAATTATAATTCTCCAAAAAATAATGAATTAAATTGTTTATTTAAAAAATCTGTTGATGATAAAAGTTTAAATAAAAATGAAGAAATAATTAAAACTTATCAAAAACCAAAAAAATATATTAATATTTTTAGAACAGAATTATTAAAAATAAATGAAGACTCTAAAAAAAAAACTAGAAATTTTTTTAAAAATATTTCTTCAATTAAAACACGTAAATTTCAAATAAAAAATTTTTTTAATGAATGTAATAAAGAAATATCAAAAGCAGAAAATTTAGAAGTAGATTTTATAGAAAAGATAAATGATAATTTTGAAGATGTTGAAAAAAAATTAAATGATGAAAAAAATATAAATAACATTCCATATATTGAAGAAAATGAAGATGATAAAAAATTTATGACAGAAGAAAATAAAACATTAAGAAAATTTATAATGAATACTAGATTAGATAGAAAAAAAATTTTAGATAATTTGGATAATGTTAAAAAAATAAGTGATTTTTTAGCTTTTCAAAATAGAAAAATATATTATAAAACTTTTGGAAATTATACTATAGGAGATGATGATGATAATTTTATTTTTCATAATGAAATTGAGGGATTAAAAAATAAAGAAATTAATGAATTTCAAAATAAAAAAACTCATTCTTCAAATAAAATGACTAAATTGTTAGAAATGAATATTCAAAAAAAAAAACTTATATTAAAAAAATATGAGATATTAAATAAAAAAAATAAATAAATTAAAACAAAAAATCTTTTATGTTCATAAATTATAATTGAGTAAATTTTAATTAAATATAAAGAATTGATGTTTTGTTCTTTGAAGATAATAATAAAAAAATGAAAATAAAATTATGATTTTAATAGAATTTAAAGTGTTTTTATTAATATAATATTTTTATCTTAAAAGTGTTATAAATATTATATAAGTATATGAATAAAGTTTTCAATTATTTTATATAAATAAGAAAGAAAAAAAAATGTTTATAAATAAAAAAAAATAGTGTTAAATTAATTTTTTTGGAAAAAAAAACAAAATAAATAATATATTATTGTATTAAATAAAATAAAATATAATTAATTATTCTTAATATAAATACTACTTTCAATAGGTTCACTTTTTTTTCCAAAACTTTCAATAGCATAAATTATAATTTTATATTCTCCATTAGGTAAATAATCAGGAATACCAAATTTAATAAATTTACTTCTTTCTTCAGGCATTAAATAAAAATCAGAAAAATAAAGAAATTGCCAAATTTTACTTTTTCCAATTAATTGGAAATGAATTTCATAAGAATGAACAAAATTTTCATGTAAAGCTTGTTCAAAATTTAAAATCGTTATAATTTTTTGAGTTAATTGATTTTTCATATATTTAACACTAATATTAATATTATTATTTCTCCAATATGGTTTAACACTTTTTTCTTTTCTTTTTTCAAAACTATAATTAAATTTATTAATATTAATTGGTAAATCAATAATCCATTTTTTTCCATAAAATTTATTATGCTCAAATGATATTCTATTAAATTCTAAATTAACATTATCATTAATATTCATAATTAATCCCATATAATTTTTAAAAGAAGGAATATTTTCCCCAAATTCATTTTTTGGAACAGATCCATTTTCTTTTCCTTTTTCTAATTCAATATATGCAATTGCTTGAGTTTGAATAGCAGTAAATTTACCTTGCCAAATACTTCTTTCATCAATTAAAGAAAAATGACTATGTCCACTTATAGAAATAACATTTGGAAAATTTATAAATACATTTTTAATATTATTATTTCCCCATTCTAAACTACCATAAACTGTATCATATGGATTCATATGTGTTATTACAAATATTGGTTTATTCTTATCTTCATTTATTGCTTTTTTTATCTCATTTACTATCCATTCTATATTTGAATTTGCCGAATCATCTAATAATCTATTTTCATGACTCCACATTATAAAATGATATCCATTTATTACTTTATGACAAAATGGAGATTGATGAAAAGAATAATGAAATTTCATTTGAGATGTTAACGAAGATTCTTGTATAACACTCCAATAATCATGATTACCTAAAATTATATTTAATATTGGTTTTTTATTTTTGAAAATATTATTAAAATGTTTTTTAAATAAATTATATGAATAAGTTGATCCTTGATCACTTATATCACCTGCTATTATTAATATATCTATATTTTCCTCTTTTAATATTCTTAATGTTCTTATTAAATGAGATTCTATTTGATCATAATAATAATGCTTTGTATAATATTGAGGTGCTAATTGAAGATCACTTATTAATGCTACTTTTAAATCTTTTTTTTCAAGAGTTATTCTATGAATTATATTATCAAATGGTGTATATGTTATATATATGTATATTGCTGTTATTATTATTATTGAAAGATTTGTTATTATTAAAAAAAATATATATTGTTTTTTAAATAATTGCTTTAGGAATGAGTTTTCCATGAAAAGTTTAATTAATTGTTTTTGTTTTTTTTTAATTAATTATTTAATTTAAAAAATAAATTAAATTATATTAAAAAAAAAATTAATAATCATGAAAAATAAAGATAATCCAATTTTTAATAATCAATATCCACAAAATCCTCAACAATATTGTTGTAAAAAAAGTAATATTTAAAAGAGAATTTTCAAAATCCAATCATTCTTAATAACAATAATATAAAAATGAATATAACAAATCAACCTTTTCAACAATTTTCATAAATTATTAGAAATATACTAATCTTTAAATTTAAACAATTCTTCTTTCCATTAACTATTTTAAGTTTACTTTGAATCTTATTATTCGAAATTATGAAATATATACATATATTTCATTATGAATTATAATGAGCAATACTATTAATAATATTAAATAAAAATAATT
>JAJJLU010000368.1:0-65951 GCA_023807065.1 Isotricha intestinalis
CCAAAACAATTACTTAAACTTAAAAATAAATAGTATTAATTTTATTTTACTAATTATTTAAAAATTGATAATAATACATATTTTTTTATTTTATTTGTATAAAATTATTTTCGCGTCCTAGGACGCGTCGGGACGGGACAGGAATAGGACGCAATAAAATCCAATCTCAAATAGGTAATAAGAGTCTCAAAATTTATTGTTCAAAAAATAAATGAACAAAAAAATGAAAAAAATTAAATTTTTCAAAATTTGAAAAACTGAGAGAAAATATTATATTTTAGAATAAACATTTGTTTTTAATTATTATGATTTACGAATTTTTTATAATTTCCCACAGTTCTTGAATTAATTGTAAAAGTATCAATTTAAAATAAATAAATAGTACCTTGTAAATCAATATATATCACATCTTTTATTTAATTTATTATTATTTATAGATTTTCCTAAAAAATCTCCATATTTAAAGTTTTATTTTTAAAATGAAGATAACAAATGACTAATTCTAATTCATAATTTTGTTATCATCATTAATCTTCCTATCACAATTATAATTTATTTCAATAATCATTCATAATTAACATTATTGTTTGGACAATTTTTTATTTATGAATAATATTTTTTTGATTTATATTCTATTTATTTTGTAAATTTATAAAAAAAATTTTTATCTTAAGAATAAAAATAATAAATTATTTGCTTAATTTTCCATATGATACTTCTTAGTAATCATACTCCCAATTATTATTAAATAATTTTAACTTTTATTTATTTTACAATTACTTTAATATTATATTTAAATTTTTCAAATTGATTTACTCAATTTTGTTCATGAAGAAATATTTGAGTTGACTCTATTATTGTTTGGATGTTGAACTAATATTACATGTGTTTCTATTTGATCAAAATTAATATCTTTATTCTCAAATATAGAGAAAAAATTAAATTTACATATAGGACATAAATGAGCTTTACTTTCTATAATATATTTACTTAAACAATAAAAATGAAAATAATGTTTACAAGGAGTTATACAAATTTCTTTTTCATTATTATATGTTTCTAAACAAATTGGACATTTTTCATATTCAATTAATTTTTCTTTTGCAAAAGAAACTGGTTTTATTTCATGACTAAATAAATAATTTATTTTTTTTTCTAATAATATTCTTTCTTGATTAATTCTATTAATTCTATTATTCCTTTCTCTTTTATATCTTATTAAATTCCTTATACATAAAATTACACAAATTGCACATATTAAAAACACCAAAACCGTTATTATAGTTGAAATTATTGTTGCAGTTTTAGAACATATCACACTTGTTTTATGAGATTCACAATATGCTTTACTTCCTATTGAATCTTCAACTTGTGGTGATATTATAGTTTTAGTTATTATAAAAAATATGAAAATAATAGTTTTCATTTTTTTATAATTAAAATTACAAAAATCACAGAAATTAATTTTAGTATAAAATAATTATAAGAAAAGAATAGTTAAAGATTTATTAAAATTTATTATTATTTAAATGTAACCAATAGACCAATTCTTTAATTAATATTAGAAAATAATAATCTAAGTATTTAGTATTTATATTTATATTTATTTACATTTTTATAAAAATATTATATTTTAATGAATATTTTGTTTAATATTAATTACTTAATATTTTGGATTAATATTATTTTATATTTAGATTGTAAACTCATTATTGAAATAAATTTTAAAAAAACAATGAAAAATACAATAAAAGATTTTTTCAAATCCCTTAAATAATTAAATAACCATTATATTACAACAAAAACATTTAATAAATATCAATATATTTTACATCAATAACAAAAAAGTATTAATTAATTAATTTTTTCAAATCAAAATTAATGAAAAATATATAAAAAAATTAAATAAAATTATTCTAATTTTATATTTTTAAATTCTCCAACAATATTAATCGCATTATTTGACAATTTACTTTTAGAAAACTTGACAATAATATTTTGATTGTTTTTGATTTCTTGACAAAATAATTTTAAATCTTCATCAGAAAAAGTATTATTTTTTAAATCAATTTTTTTTAAATTTGACCAATCTTTTAAATTTTGAGCAACAGTATTTAATAAAGTTGGATTAACTTCACAAAATTGAAGACTTAATTCTCTCAGAGAAAAAGTAGCTCTTAATTTATTTAATATAATTAAAGGTCCCATTTCTCCGAATTTATTTTCATCTAATTCAATAGAAGATATTTTAGTTTCATTCATATAATTTAATAATTGTGGTGCACTTTCTTCATTTAAACCACAATTATTAAATTTTAAACAATATAAATTTTTATTTTTTCTTAAGGAAATACCAAATAAATTAGCTGATTGGGCATCTATTAAATTTCCACTTAAATCTAAATATTTTAAATTCAAATTATTTGATATATATTGTCCAATTAAAATAAATTCTGAACGAGTTAATTTATTATATGATAAGTCTAAGTTTTTTAAAGTTGAATTATTATTCATTAAAATATTGATTAAAGTGCTTAATCCATTTTCATTTAAATTATTATGAGATAAATATAACTCTTCAAGTGTTTTATTTTTTGATAAAAAGTCTGAAATATAAAATCCACCTGAAGAAGAAATATTATTTCCATTTAAAAGTAAAATAATAATTGATTTATTATCTTTTAAATAATCAGAAATTAATTTAATGTCATCATCATGGAGTTCATTATTTGAAAGATTTAGATATGTTATATTTTTTAATGACTTGATAACTGTCATAATTTTTGAACTAAAAATATGAGTATTCAATTTATTTGAATTGAAAGTTAATTCTTTAATATTTTGTTGGAATAATGAAACAGTAGATAGAATTTTATTCATAGAATTAATTAAATTAAAATTTGTAAAAGCAAATTGAATTTTAGAATTAGCAATTCCTGTAGCTAATTTTTCAATATCATTTGATTTAATATATTTATTTATTTCATTTGGTTCTTTTGGTGAATTAAAGCATTGATTAAAAACAATAGAACGAGGATTATAAAATTTAAAAGTATGAGAAACATTATCAATTGCTTCTGCTCTTAAAATTTCTCCAGTAATTTCTATTTTAATATTTCTATCAGTTATATTTGAATATTTATTATATATTTCAAAATAATTTTCAAAAGAATAAGCTTCTAAATTATTTAAATATAATCTTCCATTCTTTATATTATGTAAAAGTAATTCAACTAAATTTCTCATATCTTGAAAAACTTCATTATCATATCTTTGAATTCTTTTATTTACATTTGGAATAATGTTTTTTGAAATAAAATCTTCTAATTTTATATCAAAATCAAATTTCTTATTATATTTATTAATAAAAAGAGTAGATATTTGTTTTATACTTTTTGGATTTTTTAATCTTGTGATAATATTTTTGTTGATTAATTCATAACAAATTTCACAAATGGTACTATCATCAAAATCTTCAAAATTTATTCTTCCTATTGAAGGATCTAATTTACCATTAATTAAAGGTAATTCTCCACTTAAAAATATTTTTTTAGAAACTATTTTATCAAAAGCATTAAAAAGTATATCTTCGATAAATTCATATTGCATTGAACTATTTGGGAAATTTGAATGATTATTATATGAATTTTCTTTATTTGTTAAATCTTTAAATGAAAAATTAAGATATGAATTTAAATTATTAATAATATTGTTTGTAATATTTTGAAGTGATATTCCTGATTCATATAAATATAAACAAAATATATAATCTATAAGAACTTCTTTTGTAAAAGCATATTTATCAAAAGTAGTCTTAACTTTATTTTCTGTTAAATTTTCTTCTTGAGAAGTTTCCTTTTCTATACTTAAATTTATTCCACTTTTATCTTTTGATGACTCATATTTTTGTAATCTTTCTTCTGTATCTTTTAATTTATTTAATATATTATCATATAAAATGTTTAAGTTTTTAACCATTTCAGATTTTTGATTAAAGTCTTTTAAATATTGAATATTATCATTTTGTAATTTTTCAATTTGTGTTTTTTGTTCTTTAATGATTTCATCTTTTAATTTTATTTCATTATCTAATTTCAATATATTAACTTTATTTTCTTTTTCTATTTCTTTCTTCATTTTATCTAAAATGTCTTCTCTTTCTTTTGTTAATTTTTCAATTTCTAAAGTATAATCTTTTTTTATTTTAATAATTTCACTTTCATATTTATCTGTTAAATGTTTAGTTTCTTTTATTCCATTTTCTTTTAAAGAATCAATTTCAATTTTATATTTTTCATTTTCTTCTTTAAATTTATCATAATCATTTATTTTAAAAGAGTTTTGTTCATATTTAATTTTTATTTCCATTAAATTATCATTTTCTTTTTTACTATTTTCTAAATTTATTTTAGTATTTTCTAAATTATTCGTTAATTCAATTTTTAAATTTTGTAATTGAGTGTTTTCTTCAATATATTTATTTAAATTTTCAGTTTTTTCTTTTAAATCTTCTTCTAATTTTTCAATTTTTTTAAATGATTCTATTATATTTGTATCCCATAAAGACCATTTTTTAAAATTTTCAATTTCTTTACTTTGATTTTTATATTCTTCCTCCCATTTAATATTATCATTATATAATATTTTAACTTCTTTTTCTTTTTCTTCTAAATTTTTTTTTAATTCATTAATTAAATTATCTTTTTCATTAATACTTTCATTTAATTTATGAATAGTTGTTTCATTAGTATTTATTAATTTTTCTTTATCTCCAATGATAATATTTTTTAAATTTAAATTATTATTTAATTCTTTAATTTTATCATTTAATTGTTCAATTTCCCTCATATTTAAAATTTGAATTTTATTAAATTCTGTTATTTCATTATCTTTTTCAACAATAATAGATTTTAATTGAGAATTTTGATCAAAAACCCCATCAATTGATTTTAATTTATTTTCTAATTCTAATTTTTCATTACTTTGTTTATTATATAAATCACCTAAAAAATTAATTTTATCTTGTAATTTATTAATAACATCATAGGATAATTTATCAATTAAATTTTCCATATTTTTATTTTCTTTATATAATTGAAGTAATTTTTTTTCATATAATTTTTTAATTGCATCAACAGATTCTTCAACACTAATTTGTCTATCATATTCAGGAATTAATTTAGCATAAATTTTTATTTTTTCAACAGTTTGTTCAAATACTTTTTCATCAAGAGGAATTATACTAAAAAAATTTGTAGGATTTGGTTTTCTAATTTTTAATCTTTCTTCTTCTTCTATTCTCTCCCAATCAGTTAATGTCATTTTTAATTCATTTGGATTAAACATTTTTAATTTTTTTTTATAATAATCTATTTGTTTTTCATAATTTTTAAACATATCATTTGCTTGTTTAATGAAAAAAGCAAATTTTTCTTTCCCTGGATTATCATTTTTCGCATTTTTAAATTCTAATTTAATATTATTTATTTGATTATTTAAATCTGTTAATTCTTGCTGGGATAAAAATGGGGATGAAGAATTTGAATTTAGTTCTTTTAAATCTATAAATTATTAATATATTATTTACCTTTTAATTTTATTGAATTTAATCTGTCTTTTATTGAATTTGAATTTTCCATTAATTCTATTATTATATTTAAATAATAAATAATTAGATTTTAAAACATCCAAAATAATAAATTTATTATCCAAAAAAATTTTAAAATTTATTTACACATATAATTTTTTTTGAAAAAAACTATATATAATTATTATATGAATCAATTTTTATTCATTGAGTAAATAATTTTTTAAATAATAAGTTGCAGTACAATGATTAATTATATTATTTGTTAAAGATTTAATTATATAATCTCTTTTATATCCAAATTCTTCAACAAATTTAATTGCAATTTCATTAAAGTTATCATTATTATTATTTATTATTTCTTTATAATTATTTTTTTCTTGGTTTGAATCATCTTCTTTTACTAATTTATTATTTGATAAATCATTTTGATTAACATTAGATTTATATTCATTTTTCTCTTCTTCATTTAATGAATTATTTAAAGATCTCATTAATTTATTTCCTCTATTTTCATTTCTAATAAAACCTTGATCAACATCAGCATTATATTTAACTTCATAATTTAAATTTAATTCTCTAACTTTTAGGTTAAATTTTAAAATATTATCTCTAATAATTAAATCTGAAAAATAAATTTCTTCTTCATCATTATAATAAGGATTAATAATTGAATTATTAGGAGTAATTATATTAGATGATGTTTTTACATTTTTATTTCCATCATCAAATTCACTATCTAAATTTTTATAACTAAAATTTTCCAATAAATCTTCACCATAACCTAATCTATAATCAATATTTAATTTTCCAAAAATAATTTTTTCTGCTTTAGTAAATAAATGAACACTTTTTTTATCATCAAAATTTTTAAACCATTTATGATTTAAAATATCATCTAAATCTAATCTTTTATTTGGATCAACTTCTAAAATTTTATTTAATAAATCAGAGCATTCATTAGAAATATTATCAATTGAGGGGAAATTACCTTTAATAATATTATTATGTAATTCTTTATCATTTTCTCCTCTAAAAGGTACAAAACCACTTAACATAAAATATAAAACGACTCCACAACTCCAAATATCACTTTTAAAAGGATCAAAAAATTTTCCAGATAATAATTCAGGAGAAACATATGCTGGTGTACCACAAGTTTCATTTAATAAATTTCCTTTTATTATTTCTTTTCCTACTCCAAAATCACATATTTTTATATTATCATTTAAATCTAATAATATATTATGTGGCTTTATATCTCTATGTACTATATTTTTGGAATGAATATATTTTAATGTTTTTATTAATTGTTTAAATATGTTTTTAGATTGAGTTTCTGTTAATTTTGTCATTTTTTTAATTGTTTGAAGTAAATTTCCACCTATTGCATTTTCCATTACTATAAAATAATATTTATTATTTTCAAATTTTTCAAAAAGAGTAATTATATTTTTATGTCCACGTAATTTTTTCATTAAATTTATTTCATATTGAATATTTTTCTTTGAGAAAATTCCATTTTGTTTTTTTATTGATTTAATTGCTACTATTCTTCCACTTAAAATATGAAGACATATATTTACTTTTCCAAAAGCTCCATGTCCTATACATCTTCCTATTTTATAATAGTCTAATGTTGTTTTTGGATATTCATTATTATTTTTTAAATTATATTCTATTATTTGTTCTGATAATTTTTTACTTTCATTTTTATAATAATTAAAATCTTTAAAAGATGATAATGAATTTGATTTAGAAATAGTTTTTTCTTTGTCTATTTTTTCTACTTTTTCATTTTTTGATATTTTGTTTTTTATAAAATTATCATATAATAAAGATGAATTTGAAGTTTTTGGTTTTTCATTTTTTGAATTATTTTTATTTTTTTTTATCAATGTTGAACTAAAATTATTTCTATTTAAACTATTATTTATACTATTATTTACTTTATTTATAATTTTTGAATTATTATTTCCAGTATAACCTTTTTTCTTTAAATGAACATTATAATTAAACATATTATTATTATTTTTATTGATCTTATTTTTTTTTTTTGTTTTTGATTCATTCTTTAAAGTATAATGAGATGAAGATAAAGGAAATAAGTTATTACCTAAATTTATATTTACTTTATAATAAAAGCATTTATTTTTATTTGAATTATTACTATTTTCTTTTTTTTTATAATTAATTTTAGTTTCTTTTGCACTTTTATTATGTGCATAAGATTTAGATAAAACAGAAATATTATTTTCTTTTTTTTTACCACTTTGTTCATGTGAAATGTTATTCTTATTTATTGTTTGGGTTGTTAAATGAGAAACCACAGAATATTTTGATAATAAATTCTTGAAATTATTTGTTGTTGGAATTACAATATTTTTTGATTTACTTTTAGAATTTGAAAGTGAAGAAGATGGACCATTTACATTTCTTTTTGAATTATTCTTTTCTTTTGAATTATTTTTTTCTTTTGAATTTTTTTTTGATTGATATGCTGTTATTGAAGTTGTTTTATAAGAATTTATATTTATTTTTTTCATTATATCATTTAAATATTTTAATCCAGTTTGTGAAGATTTATTATTTGAAAATGAAGATGAAGTTTTTATATTATTACAATGATTTACTTTTTCATTTTTTGATTTTTTTGAATTTATATGATTTTTAACACTTTGATAATTATTATTTATTTTTTTTTCATTTCTTTTTAAAATATTATTAATTGATGAAAGATAATTTACTTTTGGTTTTATTTTTGTTTTTGAATTTTGATGGGATTTATTAGTTTTTTTTTCTTTAGATTTTGATTCACTTTTATTTTTACTATTATTTATCTCTAATTTATGTTTAGAATTTATACTAAAAACCACAGTGGGAGTACTTTTATCTATTTTTTTTAAATTATAATTATTTTGATTTTTATTATTATTTTTTGATAAAGGAGAAGGTTTGGTTGTTTTATTTTTTTTATTTATCATTTTATAATTCAATTTTCCGTTTGAAAAATTGGATTTATAATTTGTGAATTTTATGATATTATTATTATGATTGTTTAAATTTGAATTATTCGAGGAAGAACAATTTGAACATTTCATGAATTAAATATAAAATTTTTTAATTATTAAAAAATTGAAAACTTCAAATATTTAATTTATATTATTTTTTGTTTAATTTGGTTAGTTAAGAGTAATTTATTTGAACATTTATTTTGCTAAATATTATATAAAAATAATATATATTATTTACAGAAATATGTAAAAAATATTTAAAAATAAAAAAAATAAAAATAAAATGCTAGGAGAATCTTCTTTTGAAAAAAATCAAAAAAATAATAAAGATTTAATTCAAACAAATGATGAAATGAATCAAAAAGAAAAAATATTTAATTATTTTCATAATGTTTTGAAAAAAAAAAATTTAAATGTTTTTTTTATGTGTCTTTTATTAGTAATAGAGACAATTCAAAATATTTCATATGGATTTTCTGATCCTCATAAAAAATTTTGGAAAATTAAAGATTCAAAAATAAAAAATATTAATTCTTTTGTGGGTGTCTTAAGAATTACTCAAATATTAAAATATGTAAAATTTGATATTTATTTAGTTATTTGGGCAATATTATTAGTTATAGTATTTGTCTCAGGATTATTAATTTCAATGGCAATTAAATTTAATAAACCAAATTCTTCTTTTTTTAAAATTGTAGTTACTTATGGAAAATATACATCAGTAATAATGACTTCAATTGGTTTAATTCCTACTACAGAACTTTTATTATTAATGTTTAAATGTGTTGATAAAAAAATTGATATAGTTAAAGACCCAATTACATGTTATAAAGGAATTCATTATTTATATGCAGCTTTATCAATTGTTTTTTTATTATGGCATATATTTTTAATTTTAATTTTTGGAATTTTTTGCTTTGTTCCTTTTAATAATAGAAATTCAACATGTAAAATTGATACTAGTGCAGATTTATTTTATTATATATTATGTGTTGTTAATTGTTTAAGATATGTTTTTATAAAAAATGAATGGATTAGTATTGCTATATTATTAGTTGGTTCTTTATTTAATTTAAAAAAAGGTTTTGATGAACCTTCATATTCAAATTTTATTATACAATGTTTTGTAATGATTAGAAATAGCTTATTTTTATGGACTTCATTTATGATTATGATATGTAAATTAACATATGATTCTAAATTTGATGGAAATATATATTTATTTTTATTTGGTATGCCTTTGATAATAATTACTTGTGCTATTTGTTATAAAAAAGAAAGTGAAAATTTAATTATCACTAATGTGAATTCAGGAAGTGCCAATGATTTTATTAGCAGAACTAAAAATATTATTGCTTTAATTGATAAATTTATTGAAAAATATAAATCTGTAGAAAATGCTAAAAAAGGATATGATAAAAATGATATTTTTTTAAAAGGTTTAGTTTCAAGACATTTAGAAACATGTATTGATGAAGAATGCCCACTAACAAAATATATGGAAAATCAAGGTAATTATCAAATTCAAAAAGCTTGTTTATTACATTATATTAATACTCTTTTAATAAATGGTATGAAAAAATTTCCTAATAATAAAACAATTGTAATGACATTTATTCAATTTAATTATTCTAATAAATTTAATTTAAATGCTGCGAAGACATATTTATCTAAATTAGAGAAAGAAAATAATACAATATCAGAAGATTATATTTTATTTTGTATTAAACAAAATGTAAATTCTTTAAGTAATAATAAAGTAAATTCAGGTTTAAACGGGGAAAATGATGAAATGGAAAAAATGGAAGAAATTACTGAACATAAGTTTAGAAAATTAAAATATTTAATCGAATCTACAACAAAATTATATGGTGAATTTTGGGGTGTTTTAAGTACAAATTTAACAAATAATTTAAATTTAGAAAAATTATATTTTTTAGGAAATAAACTTAATATTTTATTGGATGAAATAACTCAATTATGGGAAAAAGATTTAAAATCAAAAAAAATAGATTTAGAAAATCAATCTATAGTTCAATTATATGCATATTTTGTGAGAGAAATATTAAGAAATAAAATAAAAGCAGATGAAATAACAAAAAAATTAAATGAAGAACAACATTTTGAATCAAAAAAGAATGAAAGTGATAAATTCGATCCAGATAATTTAGATATAATTTTAGAAGATCAAGATTATGTAATATATTGTAGAACAAATGAAAAAGGAGATTGTTCAATATTACAATGTTCAAATTCAATAGTAAATTTATTAGGTTTTACAAAGCAAAATTTAATAGGAAAAAAAATTGAAACATTAATGCCAAGTATATTTGTAAGTGGTCATGCAAAAGTAATATCAAATAAATTAAAATTTTTAAGAAAAACAAATCCAGGAATGAATAAAACAAGTGATAAAAAACAAATATTTCTATTACCTAGAACAAAAGTAGGTTATATATTACCAGCTTTAGTTAAATTTACTGTATATAATGATGATGATTTTTCTAATACATTTATAATAAAAGTTAAAATGGAAAGTAAAGATCCAAAATCAGTTTATGCTTTCTATATTTTAGCAAAAGATGATTTTACAATTGATTCTTTTTCTTCTTCTGCTTTAACTATGGGTTTAACTATGGATTTGTTAAAAAAATATGTTGTTAATTTAAATATATTAATAAGATCTTCTGAAAATTCTGAAGCAATAAATTTATTGGAAAGATTCAATGAATTTGAAGATGAACCTAAAAGAATTACTTGGGTTTTCCCTGATATTATTTATCCTAAAAATGATACTATTAGAAAAAATGAAGAAAATGTTGAAGAATTAGTTAAACAATCTGTTAAAAAAGATTATAATTTATTAATTACTAAAATGAAATTAGGTGAAGAAGAAGTTGGTTTTTGTTTAAGATTTACAACTCCTGAAACTAAAAAAAATAATATTGATTTCAATGATTTTAAACAATCAACTAGTAAATTAATTATGTATGATATTCTAAAATTAAATTTTATAAGAACTCATTTAGTTACTGAGAAAAAAAATCCAAATGAAGAATATTTTTCACAACCTAAAAATAATATTCCTATTATTAATGTTCCTGAAACTAATGAAAGTATTGGTAAAAAATCTAAAAAAATTAAAAGCAAAAGAAAGGGTGAAAATAATAATAACAGTGACGACGAAGATGACCAAGAAAAAAATTCATCAGATGAAAATAAAAATGTATTATCAAAAGAAAAAGTTTTAGAATTCCAAAGTAGAAGTTCTCAAGAAATAAATAATTTTATTAATTCTTTAAAATATTATGGAGCAGATGTAAATTTAGAAAAGCATAGACCAAATAAAGAATTATATCCTGCAGGAAAAATATCTGAACCAAATATAAAAATATCAATTAGTTCATTTGTAAAAAGAATAGAAGAAAAATTAAAAACTCTTCCAGAATATAAGAATATAAAGCATAATAGAGAAGTTGCCCAAATTCAAAATAGTAATAATACTCCGGACGTTCAGGAAATAAGTCCAAATAGTAGTCCTATATATGAACAAAATCAAAACATTAATAATGAAAATAATAATAATGAAGTTAATGCTGATATTTCCTTTTCTTTAAATCATATATTTAATGAAAAAAGTGTTACTTATATAAAAATTTCTGCTGTTATAATATTTGTAATGATTCTTGGTTTAATTAGTGTGGAATTTGCTTTATCTTTTGTTAAAACTAAACAATGTGCAGAATATATAAAATATTTAGATGATTCATATATTTTATTGAATTCTTTTTTATATACAAAATATTTTATTACTGAAGTTATTTTAGCACAAGATTCTAACTACACTGATGTTTTAAAAGTAGATCAAAAAGAATATATTTTAAAAGCTAAAAATGAAATGGCAGAATATAGACAAATAATAAATGATTATATTTCTTTTTTTTCAAATGCCACTGTAAGTTTTAATAAAGAATATAATGATTATATTGAAAATGTTCAAATATGTGTTAGAACATTAAGTAATTTAATTCCAGCTACTGAAATAATATCTTATTCAGCTGCTTTAAATAGAATTAAAACTTCAATTTTTTTTGTAAGTACAATAACAGATAATTACCAAAGTATTGATATGAAAAATAGAAATGCATATGAATTAATGATGAATTTATTAAATGATTATTTATTGATGATGAGAAATGTTACTTTTATTTTAGCTAAAAATGCTAGTGAAGAAGCAAAATCACCTTCAATTTTATTAATTATATTTGTTTTAAGTTTTGTTATTGTTATAATTGAATTATTTGTTATTTGGAAATTAATAAGTAAGTTTATTGATGATAGGGAGAAGCCTGTAGATTTATTCTTAACTATTAAAAAGAAAAAATTTGAAGAATTAAAATCTACAAGTGAAACTTTTTTAAATAAATTATTAAATAAATTTTTTGGAAATGAAGAAACTGAAGAAGAATCAAAAATAGAATATACTTCAACTTCTAAAAATGAAGATATAATAATGATTACTAAATTCAAACAAAAAAATGATTATAAACAATCAATTAAAAATTCTTCAGAATACTTATTTTCTTTTATATATATAACTTTATTTTTAACTTTTATTGAAGCATATATGAGTTTTAAATTTTTTTATGTTGGATATGTAATGTCAAATATAAAAAATTTTGATGATGTATTTAACATAACTCATTATAGTGAAAGTGATTTAATAATAACAACAAATATATATAAAAGTTATTATTATGATTCTTCAATTCCAATACTTAATTCAACAGATACTTTATCTTTATTTTATTTAAACACATTAGGAATTTCAGATACAATAGAAAAATTATATACTAAAACTTATGAAACTTCTTCTTTCTTAAAAGGAAAATATTTAGATGAATTTTCTGATAGAATGGCTAGTGATATTTCTGATATTTTGACTAATGTTTCTGCTGATGATATTGATTATAGAGGAACTATTCAAAACGGTTTTTCTTGTGTATCCACAAGATTTTTTGAAATGAATAAATTTTTAGCTGTTTTATATATTAAACAAAAAGATGAATTAAATGAAACTAATTTTTGCTATAAACCCAAATTTTCTGAAATTAATAAAGTTCAAATTAATGTTATTAGACCTTGGTTTAATTATATGATTGAAGAATTAAAAAATCGTTTTTCTGATTTTAACGATAAAATTAATTTAATTTTAGATAGTACTTATGTTGTTCTACTTGTTATTGTTATTGTAATGTATTTCCTTGTTTGGAAAAGTTATGAAGAAAAATTAAAAACTTTATTAAAAACTAGTGTTGATTTAATTAAATTAATACCTGATGAAATTAAGAGAGAAATTGTTAAAAAATTAAATGAAGAAGAAGAAAAGAATGAATAAAAATAAGAGCCTAAAACAAAAATTAAATTTTTTGTATGAATAAATATTATAAAATTAATATTATATATAATAAATTCAAAGCTAAAAAAACTAATTTTAAAATTCAGTATTATAAATTAATACAATAAATAATTTATGTAACTTAATATAATTACAAATTTAACAAAAATTAAATAATTTTATATTTATGGAAACAATACAAGTATCAATAAGAATTCGTCCTTTTCTTTCATATGAAGATGAAACAAATACAACAATTCAAACTTTTGAAGATGATAATAGAAAAATAATTTTAGCTAAAAACAATAAAAAATTTGTAAGTCATTTTGATAGAATTTTTCCACAAAATTCAAAGCAAGAAGATGTTTATAATTTTATTAATCCAATTATATCTTTAACTTTAAAAGGAATTAATTCCACTATTCTAGCTTATGGTCAAACTGGTAGTGGAAAAACATATACAATGTTTGGAGAAGATTTTACAATGAATGATAATTATAATGGAAAATTATTTTCTAAAAGAATAAAAAAAGATAAATATAATTTTTTAGTTGATCAAGAATTTGTAATTGATCCTTTTTCAAATACAAATGGAATTATTCCAAGAGTTATTTTAGATTTATTTAAATATAAAAATAAAACTAAAACAGTAATAACATGTTCTTATATTCAGGTTTATAATGAAAGAATATATGATTTATTAACAGATAATACTTTTAAAAAACCAGAAAAAAAGTTAAATTTTGAAACAGCAATAAATAACAATAGATCAGAAAAAGTAATTGATCAAGAAAATTTAAAAATAAGAGATGATAAAAAATTAGGACCTGTAGTAGATGGTGCTTTAGAATTAGAAGCAAATAATTTTTATGATGTTTTTCAAATGTTAAGAACAGGAGAATTAAATAGAAAAAAAAGACAAACAAACAAAAATGAAATGAGTAGCAGAAGTCATTCTATTTTTATGATTTATTATAATAATAAAGAAGAAAAGAAAAAAGCAAAAATTTCATTATGTGATTTAGCTGGAAGTGAAAAATATGAATCTAATGAACATTATAAACAAGTTCATTTTAATGAATTAAAAAGTATAAATAAATCTCTTTCAATTTTAGGAAATGTTATTCATGCTTTAGCTAAAAAGAAAAAAGTACATATTCCTTATAAAGATTCCACTTTAACCCATTTATTATCAAAAAATTTAGAACAAAAAACTTATTTAATTGCTACAATTTCTCCATCTGATAATAATTTTGAAGATAGTTTAAATACTTTAAATTTTGCTGATAGATCTCATATTGTTTCTACTAAAGTTACTCCTAATAATTTTGAAGATAATTTATTAGATAGTGGATTAGATAAAATAACTATAAAAAAATTATCACAAGAATTAAAAGAATTAAGACAATTATTAAAAATTAGAAGTAAAAGAGGAACTTTAGAACCTATTCAACAAGAATTAATTAAATTAAAAGAAGAAAACAGTGAATTAAAAAGATTATTAAATAATCCTAATATTCAAAAACTAATACAAGAAAATGAATATTTAAGAAAAGAATTACAAAAATATTCTGTTTCCCAAACACCATATGATTTAACTGAAAAAACTGAAAGTAATCAATTTTCTTCATATACTAGTGATTTAAATTTAAAACAATTTAAGATTGCTTTAAGCCCAAGAAATAATAGTTCAAAAATTAATGTAGATGATAATGAAAATCATATTTTATCTAATGCTGGAAAAAATATTATTTCAAGTCAAGATTTCAATAACAAAAAAATAATAAATAAAAAAAAGAGCAATTATATTTCTTATATTAATTCTGGAAGAAAACAATCAAGTAATAATATTTCAGATAATGATAGAATTATTGAAATGACTAATAGAAAATTAAAAATGTATGATGAATTACAAAGGAAAACAAAAAATAAAGAAGAACAATTAATTAGTCAAATAAATAGTAGGAATTATAACAAAGGAAAAAGTTTTAAAAGCCATGATTTATTTATTGATGATGAAGATTTTTTAGTGTAATTAAAATTTAAATATATAAATGTTATATATAAGATAATTTTATTTTTAATATTTTTTATGTTTAAAATAGAAATTAATGAAAATCAAAGAAATAACCCAGTAATTAAGGATTTTAAGTTTGCCTTTTCTTATAAAAAAGATTTAAAATGTGATTTTAAGCCAAAAGAAAATATTGAATGTTTTTATTTAAGTTTTAAATGTCATTTATTTAATCCACAATATATTTCAAATAAACTGAAAAATTTAAGTAAAAATAATTATTCAGGAATTACAAGATATTTAATTTGCTTTCTTGACGTAATAGTAAAAAACGATGAAAAAGAAAAAGAAGATAAGATTTCCGAGATATTAAATAATGAAAAAACTAATATTTTTATACCAAACAAAAAAAAGGAAAATTTGAATGAATCAATAATTGAAAAAGAATTATTAAATATAAATTTATTATGTGAAGAGAATGATGTTTTACTTTTGTTATCTTTTTCTTCAAAAGAAGTCAATCAATATATTCATTCATTGAGTTTATTGGGAAATCAAAACACCAATTATATTTCAAAAAATAAATTAACTAAACCAAATGATGATTTAATTGAGACATTATGTTGCATTGATACTATTAATAAAAATGATGCTAAAAAATTATTTTTAGAATATAAAAATATTTATCAAATATTAACCAATTATGGAAATAAAGAAAATGAAAAAAAAATATTGAATGATCAAAAAAATAAATCAATTAAAGAGTTCCTTAATTTTGAATTTAATAATTTTAATAATAAAGAAATAAATTAAATAAACGAATTTTTTAATTTTTATATAAATATTAATTTTTAAAAAATTAAAAAAAAAAAAATGAATATTCCTTCTTCCTTTCGTCAATCACATTTAAATAAAGTAAATTTGATTTAAATAAATTAATAGGAACAAGAACAAATTATGATAAATAAAATGTTAAAAAAAAATGTGCCCAAATCAAAAACAATTTCTCTAAATCCAGTTCATCTAAAAAAATTAAATCGTCCTTTATATGAAATATCAAATACTGAAAGAGTAAATAATAATTCTAAATTCATTATTGATTGTGAATCAACACAAAATATTAAAACAAAAAATGAAAAAATCTTTGATTTTTTAAAAAGCTTAAATATAGAAAATTATTTTGATATTTTTATTAATAATGGAATTAATACAGAAGAGAAAATTCAAATTTTAAATTATGATATATTAAAACTATTAAAAATTCCTTACGTCCATTGCAAAAGAATTTTAACTAAAATTTATGAAATGAAAAAAGAAAATGTAATTATGAATGAAAAATTAAAGAAAAATAATTCAAATTATGAAGAAATCCTTTTACCAAAAGAAGAAGATGAAATAAATGAAGAAGAGCAAAGAAAAACTTTTTATGATGCAGTTTCAATGTTTAAACAAATTCATAATGATATTATTATAAAAGAAGAGCAAAATAAGGAAAATGAATCAATTGAAATTGAAAATAATATGAATGAAAATAATATTATTGAGAATGGAGAATATAAAGAAAATATAAATAATAATTTAATTAAAAAAAAAAATGATAAATCATTCAGTTCATCATCAAAAAAAAAAAATGATTATAATTTAAAAATTAATATATCTAAAAAAGAAGTTAGACAATTATTTCCTTTAAATAAAAATAAAACTTTATGTCATGAATGTTTACATATGATTCTTCAAGATCATTGCATTAAAAAATATAATAAATTATTTTGTTCTTTACATTGTTTAGAAATATTTGAAAATAAAAATATAACATTTTGTAATAATTGTAAAAAAAAAATTGAAATCGTATATGCTTTTCCTTCTATTATTTATAAATTAACTTATTATTGTTCTAATGAATGTTTAAATAAAGTTGAACCCAATGAATTTAATAACATAAATAAATCACAAATTATTGATTTTGATAATATTAACAATAATAATAAATCATTTTGTGAGGAGAATGAACCTATTGATATATTGGATTTATAAACATATTTATTTATTATATTTCCTGCAATTAATTTTTAGTATATAGAATTTACTTTTTAATTAAATTTTTTTAACTTAATTTAGTTTAATAATTAAAATTATTTCTTTCAATTAATTTATTTTTATTAGTTAATTTTATTTGATATTCTTTTAAAAATTTTAATAAAAACTCAGAACCTGTTTTGGGAAACTCAATTTCAAATTTTTCTTGATTTTCTTTGAATTTTGTTTTAAACTCATTTAGAGAATTTATCCAAGAATTTTCATTCATAATATAAAAAATATTTTGAATTGAAATTTTATTTATATCACAATCAAAAACTGAATTAATAAAAAGTTGTTTTAATTTTATTTCATTATATTTATCAGTATTAGTTGAAAACCTTAAATAATTAATCAAATAATCTCCAAAAATTTCACATAAAATTAATAAAAGATTATCACAATAATTAAATAATCTAATTAAATTATCTTTATACCAATTTCCTTTTGGATAACAATTAACAATTATATCTAAAGTATTTTTATCTGTAAATATAGAAATATTATTTGTCTTTGAATCAAAAGGATAATATTTTATATGACTTTCTAATTCTTCAAAAACATCGTTTTTATCTAAAAAATATTCTATATCATTAAATATTTTAATTGAATGATAAAATTCTTTACAAACTCTGCTTGATAAAATAAACTTTATTAATCTAAAATAATATTTCCCTATTTTACTATTTCTATAAAAAGGAGTATCTAAACTTCCTAAAACATTTCTACACATTATATTAATTTCTTCAAAAGTTAAATTATCTCTTAAATTAATATAGTTATATATTTTTTCAAAAGAAAAATATTCTCTTTTTATTTGATTAATTTCATCTCCTATTTGAAAATTTAAGGAATTTTCTCTTCTTTTTATTACCTTTATTTTTTTTAGATTTATTAATTTTTTTGAAATATTATTTTTTATTTCATCTGATTCAAATAATAAATTATCTACTCCTTCTAAAACAGATAAATTTTCAATACAAAAAAAAAAATATATCATCATTGATCTAAAAATATATTTTGGATTTAAACTTAAAAAATTTTTGAAATAAATTGTTTTGTTTTTTATATCTTTAGAAATTATTATTTTTTTTAATTTGTCTATACAATAGTAATAAAATAATTGATCATTTCCATATGAATAAGGAAGATTATATTTTGGGCAATTAAATATTATTATATCTTTTTTTAGATTTAAATAATCCACTTCATTTATTTTTTTTAATAATTCTAATAAAATTATTTTACTTTTTTCTATTTTATGAGATAAAAAAAAATTTAAATCTCTTAGAGATAAAGTGTATTTATAATAATTAAATTCCTTTTTAAAATTTATATCATTATTTCCTGTATTAATTGTTTTTAAATATAAAGAATTATAAATAGAATTTATATTATTATTTTCCAAAATTTCTAATATCTTCCAAAATGATTCTTTATTCTCTTGTTTTTCTTTTTCTAATTTATAAAAAGTATTATATAATATTAAAGATTTTTTTATTCTAAAACTCAAAGTGACAAATTCTGTTAAAATAAAATTTTTTTTTTTCATAGCTAAATCTACCATATTTAAATCAATGTCCTTTGGGAAACAAATATCACTTTCAAATTTTTTTATTTTATGTTCTTTTCTATCATCCTCCCCTTCATTGTTTGTGATTCTTCTTTTTTTCATATATTTTTTATAAAATTTAATGAAAAGACAATTTTCAAAAATATAATTTAAAAAAAAGTTAAAATTAATTTAATTAATGGATAAATAATTTAAATTTAGGGAATAAATAGCCCCGGAAAATTTTTTTTACGAATATTTTCATTATATATCATTCCTTGGTTGTTAATATTATTATAAGGAATTGCATTAACGTTCATTGCATGACCGTAAAGACTAAATTTTGGAGGAGAATAAAAATCAAAAGGATAATTGTTTTTATTTTGAATGTTATAATTATTTTGATTATTTTTGTTTTGATTTGATTGGTTAAAATTATATTGATTCAAATTTTTATAATAATTATTATAATTATTAATATTATTATTATTATTTAAATATTCATTTGGATTATTCAATTTTTTATAATAATTATTATAATAATTATAATAATCATCATTGTTATTTTGTATATTCATCTGATTATTCTCATGATTTAAATTATTGTTATTATTTACTTGATAATAATTGTTGTTATTATATAATGGAATATTATTTTTTATAATTGTGTTATTATTTTGATTATTATAAAGATTCTTATTCAATGGAGTATGATTTCTTTTATTATTATTTATTTGATTATTATTATTATTATAAATATTATGATAATTGATTGGATTTTGGTTTGCTTTAATATTATTTATTTGATTATTAGAAATATAATTGTTATTATTTGAATGATTATTAATTGGTTTATTGTATTTTATTTGATTATTATAATTATAATTATTTACATTATTATAATTATTATTATTATTATAATTATTTATAGTATTATAATTAAAATTATTTACTGGATTATTGTTTACTTTCTTGTTTTTATTTATTTTATTTTTACTTTTAATATCTTTTATTTCATTATTGATTTTATTTTTATCATGAATATCAGGAGTTTTTCCTTGATATAAATAATTATCCTTTAAATTTTCTTGTTTTTGATTTTGATTTATATCTTCAAGTGAAAAATTTGGGTATTTATTATTAAATTGTTTTTGATGATTTTGTATTTTTTTTTTATTTAAAGTATCAGTTAAATCACTGTTATTTCTTTTTTGAGAAGAATTATATAATTTAGAATTTTCACTCTTATTTTTTTGCTTTAAATCTACTAATTCTTTTTGGTCTTCTTCATCATATTTTGGTAATATAGTTTTAATATTATTTTCTTTACTTTGATTTTGTATATTATAATAATTTGGGGTATTATTATATTGATTTTTAATATTTAAATTATTATTATTGTTCTCCTTACTTATTTCAGGGATATAAATTTGATTAATATCAAAAACATTTTGATTTGAATCATTATTATTTTCTTGTTCTACATCTTTTTTTTGAAAATTAATCAATTGTGCTGTTGGAGGTGGTTCATTATCTACTTTTTGAATAAATGAATTATTTTCAATATTACTATAAAAAATGCAAAAAGAATTTTTTTGTTGATTTTGTTTATTTTTCATATCATTATATTTAATAATTGACATTGCCTTCGACATATCAACCAAAGGCTCATTATTATTAAAAGGGGTATCTAAATTATCCATTTTAATATTATTATCTTGTTCATTAAAATTTGTTTTTTCCATTTTTAAAAATAGTTTTATTTTAAATTTTATAAAAACATATAATTACAACTATTAATTTTACATTTATTTACTATTTATTTAACCAACTTTAATATATAAACTTTATATAATTTATTTTTACACTTAATATTTTTTGGAAATATACTTTTCAAAAAATTTCACATCCACAAGAATTTAAATCTTTATCCTTTTTTTTATTTATAATTTTCTTATTATGATTTACACTATTATTATCATAATTTGAAACATTTGTTTTTTCTGGTTCAACTTTATGCCATTCAGGATCTTGTTCTGTTACGTCAAAATTATATTCTTTCCAAGATTCAACTTCTATGACACAAAGAAAATTAAAAGGAAAAGAAACTTGTCTTTTTTCGTTTATATTTATTGATTCATCATAATTTTTTGTGGAAGTTGAATCTGAATTAGAAGTCAAATTTCTAATTGATTTTACTTTTATTAAATTTGTTGAACTTAAATTTTTATTTTCAGCTTTCATTTTTATTTATTAATTTTAATTTACAATATTTCATTTTCTGTAATTTATATATTTTTAATTTTTTTTAATTTTGATTATTTAAATATATTTAAAAAATATGAATTATAATACTTATTTAGAAGAAGAAGATGATAAACATAATAGTGATAATAATACAATAATTAATTCAATTTTAGATAAAGGAATAGAGGACTTCAAAAATTCTCAAATATTAAATAGTAATTCTAAATTATCAGATAATCAAAAAAATAATAAAAATCCTTCTAATTTAAATACATCAAATAGAAGTTTGGCATTACAAAAAATAATGGAAAGAATAAATTCAACTAATAAAAATAAAATAAAAGAAGAAGAAAGTGAATATTTATCATCAAATAATAATAATAATAATGATAATTATAATATAAAAAAAATTAATAAAAATAATGATCCAATAAAATCTTTAAATGATATGAAAAATAAATTAGATAATTTACAATCTAAAATTGGAGGGCTGGATAAAAGATTAAATAATTCTGATTATGCTTCTTCAATTGCTTCATTTAATAAAACAAGAAATAATTTATTTGCTAAAAGAATAAAAAATAAAAGAAGTAAATCTAAAAATTCTTCTCGTTCAAATTCTAAAATAAGAAGTTATAGTGAAAAATCTGATAGAAAATATAATAATATTTATTCTCCTCAAAATGATATTTTTAAAGAAAGATATCAAAAATTATTAAATGAATTTAATAAAGACAAATCTGATTTGATTAAGTTAAGACAAAAAACTAATAATTTAAAAAATAATTTAGGAAGACTTAAAAAAAAAGAACAACTATATGATGATTTATTTGAAGAAAATAATAAAATTATAAACAACAATGAATTATTATTTTATAAATTAGAGGAAAGTGAAGAAGTAAGAATGGAACAAGAAAGATTAATTGTATCTTTAAAAAAAGAAGTTGATAGACTAAGAGATATTTTTAATCAATAATTAAAGTAAATATTATAAAATATTTGTAAAAAAATAATTTAAATTTAATTAAAATAAAATACAAAATTTGTTTTTCAAAATCTATCATAATTCATCATTAAATAATAAATTACAGTAGCATGACAAATTTTATTATTTTTTAAACAATCTTTTACATAATTTCTATCATAACCAAGATTCTCTATTTTATTTAAAATATTTTCACTTTTTAATTGTTCATTTTGATTTAAATTTGAATTCTCTTCTTTTTCTTTCACACCATTTTTCAGAGAATTATTGTTTTCCTCTTCAAAACATATTTTATTATTATTAGTTAAAGTATTATTTCTTAAACTGGTTGAATAACTTTCTGTTTTAGTATTAATTAACATTCCATTATCTAATTCATCATTATTATTTAATTCATAATTAATATTAAACTCTCTTACTTTATTTGCAAATAAAATAATTCCATTTTCTAAGTTCAAAGATAAGTTATTAAAATCATCTGATTCATCTTCTTCTTCTTCTTCATTCTCATAATAATTTTTCATTGAATTATAAGGTGCTAAAATTAAACTTTTAGTTCTAACATTCAAATTTTTATTATTACTATTTTTATCTTCTCTTTCTAAATTACTTAAAGTAAAATTTTCTTTTAAATCCTCAATTTTAGCATATCTATAATCAATATAAGTTTTACTTAACATCGTCATTTCAGCTTTAGTAAATAAATGATATTTATTATTATTATTATTATTATTTTTTAACCAAGGATGATTTAAAACTTCATCACAATTTAATCTTTTTTTAGGATTTTTATTTAATAACCCAAATAATAAATTTTTAGCTTCACTTGAAATATTTTCAATTTTTTTAGGTTCATGATTTATTATAGCATATTGTAAAGCAAAATTTTTTTTTTCATTATTATTATTAATAGAAGAAATATCTTCATCGTGAATTGAAAAAGGTAAAGTACCACTTAACATAATATATAAAGCAATTCCAGCTGACCATAAATCAACAGGAAAAGCATCATATCCTTTTTCTTTTGTAGATAATAAAATTTCTGGTGCCATATACATTGGAGTTCCACATTGATCATGTAATTTTTTATTTTTATTATCTAATATTTTTCCTATTCCAAAATCACATATTTTGATATTATTATTTACATCTATTAATATATTTTCTAATTTTATATCTCTGTGAACTATATTTTTGGAATGAATATATTTTATTCCTTGTATTATTTGTCTAAATAAAAATTTTGCTGTTTTTTCACTTAATTTTCTTCTTTTTTTTACAAAAGAAAATAAATTTCCTCCGTTAATATATTCCATTATAATTAAATAATATTTTTCACTTTCAAAATGTTCTAAAATTTTAGTTATATTAGGATGATTTAAATTTTTCATTAAATCAGTTTCATAAAAAATTTTATTTTTATTTTCTGTTTGATTATTTAATTTGTCCTTATTAAAACTTTTTACTGCAACAACTCTTCCAGTTAAAACATTTAAACCTAAATTGACTTTTCCAAAAGCACCTTGTCCAATTAATCTTCCATATTTATAAAAAGAAAGTGAAGTTTGTGGATATTCATTATATTTTTTTTTATAGGATATTATATATAATGATAAATCTTTTGATTGTTTTTGATAATAATTACAATCATGATTTGAAGTTGATAATGTTGAAGTACTTGGATTAAATTGTTTTAATTCTAAATTTTCTTTTAGTTTTTTAAAATATTTTTCACTTATATTTAATTGAGAATTTGAAAAAAGTGGTTTTTCAAATTCTTTTACACTTAAATTTTTTATAAAATTATTTTCATTTTTTTTCTCGTTTTTTGTTATAATATTATTTTTCTTTGATTTATTTACATTATCTTTATTAGGTGAATTATTTGTTGTTGATGTTTTTTTTAGTTTTTTAGATAAAATTTCTTTTTGGCTTTGGCTAAAAATTTTAGAAATTTTTGAATGAATATTACTTTTGTTGTAATTAATATTTATATTCTTAATATATTTATTCCCTATTTTTTTCTTATTTGATTTTTTAATAATTTTTTCTTTTGAATTTGAATTTTTTTTTTGTTTTGTATTATAAATTAAATTATTATTATTGATTATATTCTCATATAAATTCATACTTTTATTTACATTATTAATACAATTATTTGCAATATTTTTATTCTTTTTAACTCCTTTTTCATAATCTTTTAATGAAACATTATTATTTTTCTGAATTTTATTTATTCTTGAAGAAATAGAATTTAAATTATATAAAGAAATTCTCGGAGAAGCTTTTGCTGTTGAAGATATAATTTTTTTACTTTTTACTTGTCCATAAGAAGCATTTATATTATTTATTGAAGCACTTTTATTATTTGTGTTATTGTTATTTTGTTTTTTTGTTATTTTTAAATAATTTGTTATGAAATTGATATTAAATTTATGATTATATTGATTATTATTGCTGCTAGAATTAAATATATTTTTCTTATTATTACTATAACTATTATCTTTATTATTTGATTTATTTTGTCTGTTATAAAAACTTTTATTGTTACTAAAAGAATTAAGTTTTTGATTTTGAGGAAACAAAATTTTATTTTCACTTTTCTTTTTTTCATTTGAATTTTTTCTTGAACTTATTGAAATAAAGGCAAATTTTTTTTTTTGATTTGAAGAATTTGAATATAAATTTGAATTACTATGTGTTTGACTATTATTTTCATTTTTTTTTTTAACATTAATCGAATAACTTTTATTATTTAAACTTTTATTTAAATTATTATTATTATTTTTATTACTATTATAATTACTATTATTTAAGTAAGAATAAATTTTATCTTTTGAATAAGCAATAGAAGAATTATCCATTGATGTTAATATCAATTGACTTTTTATTGAATTATTTAATTTATTTTGTTTGTTTAAATAAATATAACTACTTGGAGAAACAAAACTTAAATATGAAGAAGTCTGTTTTAAATCTTTTGATTTATTCAAAAATTTTCTTTTTATTAAAATTAATTCTTCTTCTTTATTAGGTGATTGATAATTATTTGGAAATTTTCTTGAAGAATTTTTCGGTGATGGAATTGAAGTTGGACATTTAAAGTTTTTTGTTGGTCTTTTTGATAAACTTGCAAAATGAGAGAAACTTGTGATTTTATTCATTTATTTTTAATTTTTAATTTAAAATTATATTCAAAAATATTTAAAAATGAATCTAGAAATAAATAATTTAGAAAAAAACAAAATTAAAAATCAATATTCTTGGGAAAAAGAAGGTAAAATAATAATAACAGAACAAAAAATAAATTTGACTTTAAAGGAATATAATATTATATATAAATTATTAGAAAAACCAATTCCAGATGAAATAAGAAAAGATTATTGGTTAATTATAACAAGAGCAAGAGAAAAATTAATACAAAATAAAAATTATTATAACACAATTTTAAATATGTTTAGAAATTATATTAAAATAGAACATCCTATTTATAAACAAATTCAAAAAAAAATAGAAATAGATGTAAATAGATCTTTTGTAAAGTCTATAGAAGATAATGAAAAAAATAAATTAAGAAATATATTATCAGCATTTACTGTGAGAAATATTTCTTTAAATTATTGTCAAGGTTTTAATCAAATTGTAGCAAAATTATTAGAAATAACAAATTTTAATGAAGAAGAAAGTTTTTGGTTATTTTGTTCAATTATTGAAGAAATTCTTCCTTTTGATTTTTATTTAACTGGAATTGGAATTGAAAGTGATATGGAAATAATAAATAATATCATTAAAAGAGATAAAAATTTAAATTTATTTTTTGAAAAAAATAAATCTGAATATTTAATTTCTTCTTCATGTGCTAAATGGTTAATTTCAATTTTTATTTCTGGAATTAATAAAGATTTATCTAATTCAATTTTAGATATTATTTTTTTTTTTCGAGGATTTAATAATATTGTCAATTTATATAATGCAACTATTATAATGTTTAATTTTGCAAAAAATTTAATGGGGAAAGATGAAGGAATGGAATACGTTAATAATGCTATTTTAAAATTGAATAATTTAGAAATTAATGATATTCAAGAAAAAAAAAATAAATTAATTGAAAGACTGTTAAATGGAGTGATAAATAAAAATTATATTAATAAATTAATTTTTGAAAGAAGAAAAATTATAAATGCAAAAATGAAAAGAATTCCTGTTTTAACTCCAGTTGAAAATAATAAAGAAATTTCTTGTTTAGATGATTTTAATGTTTGTGTTAAAGATTTAAATTATAAAAATGATGTTAAAGATTATATAATATTAAGTAAAAAAAATATATTGTCTAATGTTAAAATTATTGATGATTATTATTTTGATTATAATAAACAAGATAATAATAATATTGATAATATTAATATTGATAATAATTTATTAAATGAAAATGATATTTTAATTCAAAGAAAAAAACATTTATGTGATATAAAACATTTATATTGAATTAAATCTATTAAAGAAAATTTGTGATTATGTCTAAAAAATTGTTAAAAAGTTATTTAAATAAGATGTAAAAAATTAAAAATTATTTATACTATTGACTATAAATAAAAAATTTTCTATTTTTTTATTATTTTTTAGGTGATATCATTCTTATAATTTTTTCTCTTCTATCTTCACTATTTACTTTCATATTTAAATTAACATTAATAGTTTTATTATTAGAATTTAATTTAATAGAAGTTCCACTATGATTGTTATGAATGGATGAATTAGAATTGTCAATCGTCATTTTCTTATGATTATTAAAATTATTGTTAATATTGTTTATATTATATTTTCTAAAAGGAGACTTAGATTTTTTTATTAATTCTTCTATTTGATTTACTAATCTTTGACTCATTTGATAATTATGATTTTTTTTATTATTGAAAAGTATATTTTTTAATTTTTTTTCCTCATCAATACTTTTAGTTTTATGAATCAGAATATCTTTTCTAAAAGTTTTTATATTAGTTTGAGTATGAGTTAACATATTTTTTTTATTTCTTGAAGCATTATAAATATTATTTAAATTTATTCTATTTGATTGAATTGTATTTTTTGGAGATAAAATATTATGTCCATTTGATATATTATTTAAATTTTTTTGAATTGAAAAAAGTATGTTATTTAAATTTAAAGCATTATTTTGTGAAATATTATTTTTTTTCCGATGATTTGTATTATTTTTTTCTTTTGAATTTTTACTATCTTTTTTATTAAAAAATTTAGGAATTGAAGATGTACTTAAAATACTATTTTTACTATTATTATTAATGATATTATTATATTTTTTATTTTTTGAAACTTTTTGTTTTGAAGTATTTCCTTTTACAATATTTAATGGAGTTTTTACTAAATTAAAATTAGAACCATTACAATTTTTTTTTTTTCTATTTGATCTTATTGTAATTTGTTGAAAATTAAAACAAGAAAAATTTGAATTTGAATGAAATTTAGTTAAATTATTCATTGAGTTAAAAGCTTTAACATCAAAAGTTTTATTTTTTGATCTTTGAATTGTACTTCCTGAATTATGAATACTTCCATTTATTATTTTATTATTATTGTTTTTTGATTTTGAATTACTATGATTAATTTTATGATTATTTAAATTTTTATTATTTGTTGCACTATTATTCTTTATTGTATTAGTAAAATTAAAATTATTATATAAATTATTATTTAATGTTGCTGATAACTTTGAAAAATTCCTAAAATTTGAAATTAAATTATTATTATTATTGTTATATGTTTTATTTTTCATTTTACCTTTTTCAATATATTTTGTTTTATTTTTGTTGAATTCTTCTAAACTTGATTTAAAATTTGATAAATATGTTTTTAATTTAGGAGACTTTAAATTTCTTTTTTGAGTTTTTATAGTTTCACAATTTAAATTAGTTTTAACTAAATTATATAAAGAACTTTTAATATTAATAATATTTTTTTGTAAATTTGATTTTATACTAACTTTATTTTTTTGTATATTTTTGGGATTAGAAATTGTTTTGTTTTGTGTTTTAATTTCTTTTTTAGTGATATGATAATTAATCAAAGGAGAAATAGAATCAATAAAAGAATCATCTTTACTTCTTTTAGTTAATAAATTTAAGTTATTTAAATTTCTTGAAGAATCTAAAGTCAAAGTATATTTAATATTTGAATTATTTTTCTTATTATTCTCGTTTTCTATAATAAATCTAGTTTTTTTATCAAATATTGTCTTATTATTAGTTACATTATCAAGGGAAGATAAAGAAGTTTTATTTGAACTTTCATTAATTTCATTTTTAGAAGCTAAATTATTTTTATAAAAAATTTCTGCTTTATAATCACCATAATTATGCATTATTTCATAAATTTTAAAATTTCTAAAATTCGGTCTACAAAAAAATTTATGATAATTTTTATAATAATCACTTAATTTTGGAATTCTTATAAAACTTTCTTCAAAAAAATAAAATCTTCTTAAAAATTCTTCTGTAAAATCCATATATTGATATTCTTTAAATTGAGAGTTATAATGACTTAATTTATCATATAATAATTGATTTATATATAAAAAATTTTGATCTTCTTCTATATCCCCATATTTTGAATATAATAAACAAAGAAGACGAACTGGATCATGTATTAATTTATATGCTTCCAGTTTTGTATTTACTGATTTTAAAGATGACATTTTAATTTGATTAAATTTTAAAATTTTATTTATTGTTTAAATTTAATTATTTTTAAAATCAAAAAAAATAAAAACCTTTAATGGAAAGAAGAAGGTATCAAAGGAGAAGAACAAATAATAATGAAAATAATAATAATCAAATTGAAAATAATTATCAACCTCTTCAAAATAGTAATGTTAATAATCTAAATAATATTAATAATAATAATATAAATAATCAAGCACAAAATATAATAAATAATAACATAAATAATAATATCTTAAATAACATCAATCAAAATAATCAAATAATAAATAATCCTGAACCACAAGTTCAACCTCAAAATTTAAATAATAATATAATTCAAAATAATAATAACAACAATGCTAATCTAAATAATAATAATGATAATAATAATAATAATAATATAAATAATAATCAAGTAAATAATCTTGAATGGGATGCTTCTAATCCATCAACATTTTTAAATATTTCTATTGATTATTTCCATATGAAAGAATATAAAAAAGCTTTAACTTATGTTTTATTATTTTTAAAATTCTATCCAAATAATTATAATGCATATTTACTTAAAGCAAGAATATATATGAAATTATTTCAACATGGAAAATCTTTAGTTTTATTAAATAAAGCTCATCAATTATTACTTCCTGAAGATCCTCAAATAAAAATAAAAATAATAGAATTATTATTTTTAAAAGGAAAATGTTATACAATGATAAAAGATTTTGATTCAGCAATTGCAGTTTATGATAAAATAAATTCCTATGAAAAAAATGCAAGAGCATATTTAAATAAAGGTGTTAATTTTTATAATAAAAAAGTAATAGAAAGTGCTATAGATAATTATAATATTGCAATCGAATTAAATCCTAATTATACAGAAGCTTATTTTAATAAGGGAATTTGTTTAAGTAATATTAATAAAAAAGAAGAAGCAATTATTGAATTTAACAAGGCTTTAAAAATAAATAATAATGATGCTGAAATTTATATGCAAAGAGGTTATTGTTATTTTTGTTTAGATAAAATTAAAGAAGCAATGAATGATAATAATCATGCAATTCAATTAAATCCAAATTTTGCAGAAGCTTATTTTAGAAGAGGAATATATTATAGTAAAATTGGAAGAGAAGAAGAATCGATTTTAGAATTTAAAAGAGCAATTGAAATTAATGATTTATGTATTAAGGAAATTTTATCCGATGCTGCTTTTAGAGTTGGAAATTATTATTATAAATTAAAAAATTTAAATGAAGCTTTAAATTTTTTTATTAAATCTATTGAATATAATAGTAATCATGAAATATCTCAATTTAATGTTGCTATGATTTATATGAAAAATAATAAATTTAATCTTGCAATAAATTATTTTGATAATGTTTTAAAAATTAATAGAGCAAATATAGAAACAATTTATAATAAAGGTATTTGTTTGAGTAAAATTTCTAAATTCGAAGAAGCAATTTTAGAATTTACAAAATTAATTCAATTAAATCAAAATGATATTGATAGTTATTTTAATAAGGGTTTATGTTTGATGTGTATTAACAAATATGAAGAAGCAATTTTACAATTTAATAAAATATTATCTTTGAAAAAAGATTTTTATTTTGCTAATTTAAATAGAGGAATATGTTATTCTAAATTATTTAGATATGAAAAAGCAATTAGAGATTTAAATTTATTTTTTAGTAAAGCTCAAGAAAAAGAAAAAAATTCTTATGAATTTTATTATCATAGATCTTTATGTTATATAAATGGAAAACAAATCAAAGATGCTATTGAAGATTTAAATAAATGTATTTCAATCAATAAATTTTATGCTAATGCTTATTTTAAAAGAGGATTTTGTTATTTAATTTATGATGATAAAGAAAATTATGAAAAAAATTTAAATTTAGCTGTTTCAGATTTTGATAATGCAATAAAATTAAATCCAAAATATTCAGAAGCCTATTTTAATAAAGCACTTGCTTTAACAAACTTAAAAAAATATTTAAATGCAATTCAAACATATGATATATGTATATCATTAAATAATTATGATATGGAAAGTAAATTTAATAAGTCTTTATTATTAATAAAAATTTTAAAATTTGAAAAAGCAATTGATAACTTAAATGAAATAATAAATTTATTAAATAAAATAAAAAGTAATTTTAAGAGAAGATTATTTGAAGTTTATTTTAATATTGCTTATTGTTACAATAAATTAAATAAATTTAAAGATGCATTAATTACAATTAATAAGAGTATAAAATTAAATTCAAATTATTCTGACAGTTATTATCAAAGAGGAAAAGCTTTATTAAATTTAGAAGAAATAAAAGAATCTGTACTTGATTTAACAAAATGTCTTTTATTAAATCCAAATAATTATGAAGCTTATTATTTGAAAGGGAAATGTTTAATGCTTCAAAATAAATTTGAAGAAGCTTTATCTCAGTTTAATAAAGCTATAAATATAAAAAATGATTATACTGAAGCTTTTTATAGAAGAGGTTTTTGTTATTTTAAATTAAAAAAATTTAATGAAGCAATTAAAGATTATGAAAAATTTAATGAAAAATCAAAACATGAACCAGATTCTTATTATTATATTGCTCTATGTGAAATAAGTTTAAAAAATTTTGATAATGCTATTGTTAATTTAAATCAAACTTTAAAAATTAATCCAAAACATGAAGAGGCTTTAAAATATAAAGAGCAAATTGAAGAAACTTTAAAAAAAAAAAACAAGAGGAAAAAAAGCAAAATAATTGAAGAAGAAAATAAAGAAAATAAAATACTTTAATTTTTTTGTGAAATAAAAAAAATTTATTTTTTTTAATTTTAATTAAATAATTTAAAATAATTAAATAAAATTTAAATATTTTTAAAATAAATAATTATGGGAAAAAGAAAGAAAAAAAATGAAAATAATGATGAAAATGGTGAAATAAACAATAATGAAATATTTGAATTATCAAGTTTAGATAATATAATTTCAATTATAAATTCAAATGATAATGAGAAAATTGAGCAATTATCTTTATTTTTATCTTCTTTTGATATTGATGAAATAGATAATGAAAATGTTTATCTTAATTTAACATCAGATCATTTTCTGTTAAACTATATTAATCTTCTAATTAACCAAAATATTAGTATTGAAAATAAAAATAATATTGTCGTTTCTTTATTAAATATTTTTATTTTATGTGGAGAAGATAATAAATTAAAAACAATTAATTATAACAACTTATTGAAAAATTCTTTATTAAATGTTTTTACTTTTTATTATTCTAATATTAGTTCAAATATCCAAGAATTGGAAAATGAAAATAATTTAGATTTTATTTTAAATTTATCAGATTTACTTATTCTTTTAATTGAAATTTTAAGTAAAGATGAATATATTAAAGGTAAATTTCAAATATTTGATAATATGATTGGAATAATGATAAATATTATTTTTAATAATGATTTCCAAAAAAATGAAATTAAAAATACTTTGTTAAATATAATTTATAATTTAACTTCTTCTTTTTATATTGAGATAAATGAAATAAACCAATTAAACAAATTAAAATTACTACAAATTGAAGACTCAAATTATATTTGTGCTCTTTTTTATATTTATTGCGCAAATAGAAATAATAATTTAGAAATTGATGTTCAAAAATTAATTGATATAATTTATAATAATGTAAATAATTCAGAAAATTTTTCTTCAAATATTATTAAATTTAAAGAATTCTTAGATAAATATTTAACAGATGAAACTATAGAAAATAATACTTCAATAAAAGGACAAATTCAAGATTTATATTGTATTGTCAATCAATACTATATTTATATTAAAACTTTAAATGATATATATGAAAATATAAGTGATGACAAAAATAATATTAACGTTAATTCCTCTAATTTATTATATTCAGATATTATTAGTATTACTGTTAGTTCCTTTTTTACAAAAGATATTATTAAAAAGTCATTAAATGATAATTTTTTATCAAATATTATTTCATTAATCCAAGTTATTCAAACAAATAAAATTGATTCTTTTATATTAAAAGATTCTAATAAATTACTTAAAATAATTCAAAATATTTCTCAAATTGAAATTTTTGCATTAAACATAATAAATAATACTATTTCAAAATTCAATATTTCAAATTTTTTAAAAACAATAAAAATCAATAATAAAAGTAATTCTTTTATGATTCAAAATTTTATAATAAATTCATTAAATAATTATCAAAAAAATGATGATGAATATATATTATTAATCGTACTGATATTAAGAAATTTAATAAATATTAAAACAAATTTAGAAATTATAATAGATAAAATTGATTATAAAATCTTGTTTACAATAATGAATAAATTCATAAATAATAATTTTTTAAAATGTAATATAATAGATATTGTAGCATTTGTATATTCAATTCCTTATGAAAAACTTTCATCAAAATTAAAAGAAAATTATTATATAAATAATAAAGAAATAAATTCAATACTTAAATCACTGTTTTATAAAGAATCAAGTTGTGAAGTTTTATCCCATACATTAAATGCATTTATGGATATTTATCAATGGGATGATATAAAATTAAATAAAATTTTAAAAGAAAGTCAAGTTTTACAATTAATTAATAATGGAATAAAACAATTTAAATCAAAAATGAATTCTGAATTAAAAAGTCAACTGATTGATAAAGAAATTTACGAAGATATTGAATTAACATTAACAAATATAAAAAGTTTTTTAAAATATAAAGAAAATATATAAAAATTCTTAAATAAATAAAATTAAATAATAAATATGAATAATTTGTTTTGTTTAAAAAAAAATTAAATATAATTTAATGTTTAATTTATTTTTTTTATTTAAAATCTTGGAATTCCTTCTCTTTTGGCACATTGTTCAACTAATTTAATGAAATTTTCAAAATTAATAAAACTTCTTTGATCTACATCTCCAATTTCAACAATCATTTTCCATTGAGTATTACTTAATCTATAAGTAGGAAAAACATCTTTTAAAATTTTAATAAAATTATCTTCTTGTACTAATCCATTATTTCCAGAAATGACTTTAACCTTATCCCAAATCATTTTCCTATTTTTAGCAATAGCTTTATAAATATTAGTTACATTACTTGAAGTTTCCCATTTTCTTAAATTATTAATAATATTTTTTCTTTTACTATTTAAATTAGAAATATTATTAATAGAATCTAATTTTCCAGAAATATTTCCAAAAGCATTATTCCATTCATTAATATCAATTAAACCATCTTTTTTCATATCAATATAATCATAACAATTTTTTAATATCGTAAAATTAGGAATTACTTTACCTTCTCTTTTATATAATTCCATTATAATAGATTTAAACTTATCAAAATCCATTATATTTGTTCCTTTCTCATCTGTAAAATTAAAAGCCAATTTGGGATTTGCATAATATTTATATAATAATTGTTTAAATTCACTTACTGCTAATTTAATATTATTATTTGATTTTGATAAATATTTATCTGGTGATGTAATAAATTTATAGAATTCATATAAATTAACTAAGCCATTCCAAGTTTTTCCATTTTTATTTATTATATCTTCAATTTCTAAATTTGTTAAACCAAGATTTAATTGTTTTAATAAATTTCTAAATTCAAATACATTACAAATACCATTTGGATGAGTTTGAATTTTTTCTTTAATAATATTTAAATAATTTGTTACTGGAGTTGATAAAATATTTCTTTTTAATTTTTCTAAAGGATCATAATCAAATGGAGTTGATAATTTTGGATGAAAAGAAATTTCAAAAGGATGATCTAAATGATTCTTAGGATGATCTCCAATTGGATCATCAGAATAAATATATCCATTTTTAACATTTGAATTTGAATGAGATAAATTTGTCTTATTAATTCTAAAATCATTTGTTATTGTTTTATTAAATAAATTTTTTGTTGGTGTTACTTTTCCATAATAAATAAATGAAAATTGAGTAAATGTTATTTTTGCTTTTTCTGAATTATCATTTTCATCAATGTTAAAATATTTTTTTAAATATTTTAATATTGTTATTGTTGAATATTTATAAGGGAATAAATTATTTATTCCATCATAAAATTCTCTTTTTGTTAAATAATTCCTATTATAATAATTTGAGGCTTGTGTTGAAAAAGAAAAAGATGAAGTATAAGATTTTGACATAGAATATATTTTATTTATATCTGAAGGTAAAAAATATTTAAAAGCATCTGTTGAAGAATTAAAATTATTTTGAAGAAATAGTTTAATATCAAATTGCATTTTTTTATAAAAATCAAATATTCCTAATTTATTTTTAAAATCATCTAAATTTAAAAATTTTTTTTTTTGAGAGTCTAAAGAAGTATAAACTGCTAATAATTCATCTTTAGTTAAATTAAATCCTTCAAAACATTCATAATCTTCATTAACAAATTTTTCAAAATTTTCAAATTTAAATTTTCCACTTTCTTTATCAGAAAATAATTCATAAAAAGTTTCGATATTATCAAATTTTTCACTTATATACATTCCAAATCTTTCAATTATTTGATTAATCCAATCAACATTTTCTTTTCCTCTAAATAAATTTTGATTTGTTGTTTCTTTTAAAGTTTCTGTTAAATTAATATAAAATGAATTTTTTGATTTATTTAATTTTATTCTATTAATAAATTCTATTACATCAGGCAAACCAATATTTTTATTTTTTGTTAAAGAAATATTTTGCATAATTCTTTCTAATTTAAATTTATTAAATTCAATATCTGAAATACTTAAAGTATCATTAATAAAAAATTTTAAATCATCAATTGAAATTAAACCATCACAATCTTTATCTAAAATTCCAAATATCTGAGATGCATTTAATTGTTTATTTTCAATAATCCATTTTGATAATTCTTCTAAAATTACTTTTTCAATTTGATTATTATTTCTAATTAAAATTTCATAAGATTTAAATTCTTTAAATCTAAAAAGAAAAGTCTCTAAATCAACTAAACCATTATGATAATAATCTAAATAATTAAATATTTTATCTTTATATATAGGACTTAAATCTGCATAATTTGAAATATTTTTATTGAATTCATAATTTGTAATAAAACCATCTTTATCTTCATCTAATTTATAAAATAATCCAACTTCAGTAATATTTTTTTTTTTCATATTTGCTTTTATTTCTTTAACTATTTTTTTAAATTCTTCATCTTTTAAAAATTCTTCAGCATATAAATTTACTAATTCACCTTTTTCACTATTTTCAAATTTGAAAAAAGAAGTATTTATATATCTATTTATTATTCCTTTTAAATCTTCATATGAAATTATTCCATCACTATCAAGATCAAATTTACAAATTACTGTTTTTTTTAAATTTTCTTTAATTTCTATTGGGAAAGTTGTCATAAAATATTTATATAATTTTTCTACTGTAACATAATTTAATTCATTACTTCCATTTATAAAATTAATTAATTCTTGAATATTTTTCATTTTATTATTTTGGATTACTTTTTTTAAGTGATCAATACATAAAAGGAAATTATCTAATTTTTCATTATAATATATGACATTTAAAAATTCTGGATAATTTACTTCAAAAGTTTGATTATCTGTAACTTCTAATAATCTCATTAATCTCATAATATCTTCATCTCTAAACTCTTTTGTAAATTGATTAATAATATGACAAAAATCATTTTTAGAAATTCTCCCATTGAAATTATTATCATATTTTTCAAAAGTATTTTTTAAAGTATGAAAATCAACATTATTTTGAATATTTTTTATAAAATTACTTTTGAAAGTATCTTGATTTGTTTTTATAAATTGACCACCTTTATAAACATCTAAATTTTCTAATAAAACTTTAGTTTCTAATTCATCATTTAATGAACCTGCTAATTCAATAAATAAACCTTCTATAAATTCATTTGAAAAAGAACTATCAAATTTTTTCATTTTATTCTTAAAAGGATAAAAACTTATTTTTTGATTAATGTTTTTATCTATTTCAAATCTATAAGCAACTGTATCAATATCTAATTTTTTTTTTTTAACTAAATCCTGCATTTGATTTAAAACATTATATTCTTGAATAATACTTTTTTTAAATTCATCTCTATCTACAATATTATCTTTATTTAAATCCATTTTATCAAAAATAAAATTTAATTGTTCTTCAGTGTAATTAAAAGGTTCTTGTTGAAAAGCTAATAAAAAATCTTTTCTTGGTAAATGATTAAAAGGTCTAATGAAATTATAAGAAAGTAAACGATCATAATATTTATTTACAGTAATTTTTTTTTTATTTATATATTCTTTTATTGTTTTTATTGCTTCATTATAAAATTTCTCATTTAAACCATCTTTATTTAATTTTAAATGAGATACTTTTTCATAATCATTAATTGTTAAATTGGTTTTTTTGTCGGCTATTTTATTAAATAAAATTGTTAATATATTTTCTGTATATGGTGTTAAACCATTTAATCTTTTTTTAAAATGATGAAAAAGCAAAAATTGATTGTTATTAAATAAGAAATTTTTTCCTCCATTCTTTTCAATTATATTTATTAAATTGGCTAAAGCTTCTTCAATTTCAAAATTTGTCATTTCATAAGAAGTTAATTTACAATCTTTTAATTTTTGATACATTGAATTTAAAGTATATGAATTTGGATCTTCTATTTTTAAAAACTTTAAAATTTTAAAGATTTTTTCTTTTGGATATGTTATCTTAAATAAATTTAAAAGAATAGATAAATCTTTAAAATTTAAAATTTTATTATTATCATGAAATTTATCATGATTAACAACAAGAGGAATTTTCTTATACATAATTTCATCAAAAATCATTTTTAAACTTTTAATTTCATTTTCAACTTCATCTACATTAACACTTAAATTATTATAATTACTTAAATAATAATTCTCATCTAAATTTTCTAAATTATTATCTTCATTATTAAAAGAAAAAGATCTTTTTTCTTTTTTTTGAGGACCTAATTTAAATTTATTATTAAAACTACTAGTAAAATCATCAGCAGAATATTTACTAAAAGAAGAATTTTTTAAAATGCTTTTAGCTTCTTTAATTAATAAAGTAATTAATTTATAATAATCAATAAGTTCAATTCCTTCAGCATAAATTTTAATAATATCTTTAATATTATTTATTTGTAAATTTGGATGAATATTAGCATTTACAAAAGATCTTTCTACTTCAAATCTAGAAATTAAACCATTATTTCTTCTATCAAAACTTTTCATTTCTTTAATAATTTGCCCTTTATTATATATAATAGCTTCTACAATTTCTTTAGGTAACATTAAATTTTTTAAATTTTTTTTAATTTTTATATTTTTTAATGCTTTTGTAATATTTCTAATAGGGAAAAAATTTTGAGAATTCCATTTATCATTTTTATTATAGTTTTCTACTTTATTAAAATCATATCTTGAATTATCATCATAATCACTTCCATCAATACCATAATTTTTAGCTAGATAAAAATCAGCTTCTTTTGTTAAATTTGTGATAATATCTTCTTTAGGAGTAATTTCATTAATTGCTTTTTCTGCATTTTTTAAATCTCCATATTGTTGATTTGTATTTAAAGTATTCATATATAATTCTATATTTTTCTTTGTAAAATTAAGTTTTTGTGGAATTTTCATAACTGCATAATTAAATTCTTTATAAAATTTCATTCCAAATACATTTCCTCTAATTAAAAAAATACCTAAATTTGGCATTTCTCTATTTTTAAACTTTTTAGTTAAAATTTGTTCTCCCATTTCTTTAATAATATTACTTAAAATATTATAATATTCTTCTTTAGAAATATTCATTCCATAAGATAATTCAGAATAATTAATTTTTATTATGTTAATAGAATGATTTAATTTTTGTGTATAATATATTAATCCTCCTGCTTTAGTATAAATTCCAGGTTTTAAAAAATCTAAAAATTCATTACTAATAATAAAAACAGGCCTTCTGACTTTAAGATCTCTTTTAAATTGATTGGTTGTTCCTTCTAAATTATAATCTGGATTTGTAAAAGTAAATGTTCCAAAATTTTTAATAAATGTTCCTTTTCCACTTTCATAATTTTTTATTATATATTTTGTGAATATTAACCAAACTGTTTCTAAAATTTCTTTTGAATATGATGATAAAATGTCTTCTCTATTTATTGTACCCCAATGATTAAAAGCTCCAAAGCCTATTCCATTTAGAGTATTTGTTAATTTGGCTGTATTTATATCTCCAGTTTCCATAATTTTTATATTATTTTTTTTTATTTTATTTAAATTTTTTATTTTCATTTTTTTTTAATATAATAATTAGAAAATATAATTTATGGTTTCTACTTCCAAAAATTTTGAAAATGGTATCTAAATATTTTAACTTATATAGAATTTATAAAAAAAAAATTTGAGCCTTCAACAAGAGTTTTTTTTTCAAGTGATAATCATCTAAATTTAAATTATATCATACCAAAATCAAAACAAAGAAAAAATTATCAATATGATTCTTCAAAAGTTTTAGGTAATTCGAAAAATACTGTTCGTACTCCTCATAAAGAATATAATTATAATTATAATAATATAAATATTAATGTCAATAATTTAATTATTAATAATGGAACCATTGGTAGAAATTATTATAGTCCAATTGATTTTAAAACTAATAATAATAGAATTTTTTCTAAAATTGGTAACGATGTAATAGGTAAAGGAAAAAAAAATGTTATTAAAAAACAAAATAAAATTGGATTAAATGAAAATAATATTCAAAATGTGATCGAAGATTTAATGGAAAAAACAAAAGAAAAATTTAATCCAATTGATAATTATAGAGTAGTAAATAAAAATTATAATATAGGAAATATGAAATTAAATGTAAATAATAATCAAATTAATAATGTTTTAAATCCAAATAATGAAAATACTAATAATGTTGAAGCTAATGAATCAGTTATTTTTTTTAATAGTTTAATTTGGGAAGTTTGTTTTGAAATTGAAATTTTTCATGATAATAAAACTAGTTTAAATAATAGTATCAAAAAATTCATAACTTTATTACAAGAACATCTTGAAAATAAAGACTTTCCTTTAGAAATTTTTTCAAATCAATCATTAAATACAGCTTATATAAAATTAATAAAAATATCATTTATATGTTTAATATATCTCAAATTTATTTTGACTGATTTTAATTATGATTTAAATTTAAAATCAAATATTAAAACAATATCAAATAGTTTAAATAATTATTTAAGACAAATAATTTCTAATTTTTTATTAACGAAAGGAACAAAAGATATATCTATAAACAATTGTAATATGTTAACTTCAGATTTTTTAAATAAATATAATAGAATATTATCGTTACAAAAAAGTACTAATATACCAATGACAAATCCAACAAATTTTGGGAATTGTATTCATAAAAATACTGAAATAATAATAAATCATATTCGTCAAATGTCTAATAATTTTTTTAAATTAGGTTATTTTAAACCAATTCATTCAATTTGTTTTGAATTCATAAGATTAATTGATAATTATACTCCATTTAAATTAGCTAATTTAATAATAAACAATGTATTATTTGATCAAATAATAATAAATCCTAAAAAACAAAACCAAAATAAAAACGTAATTTTTAATCAAAATAATATTTTAAGTCTATTTGGCTTTAATGCTAATATTCCAACACCATTTCTTCCTTCAATTAATAATAATGAATATACTTTAGTTTTAGATTTAGATGAAACTTTAGTACATTTTTTTTATTGTCCAAGTGGAGGAAATTTTTTAATAAGACCTTATTGTATTGAATTTTTAAGAGATATGAGTGAAATATTTGAAATTATAATTTTTACTGCAGCAATGCAAGATTATGCAGATGGTATTTTAAATAAATTAGATCCTGATAAAAAATATATTAAACATAGATTATATAGGCAACATACTTCAATAACTGGAATGTCTTTTGTTAAAGATTTAAGTAAATTAGGAAGAGATTTAAATAGAGTTATTATTATTGATAATTTAGTTGATAATTTTAAATTACAACCTAATAATGGTTTAGGAATTAAAACTTGGTTGGATGAAATGAATGATTGTCAATTAAATGATATTGGACTTTTTTTAAAAAATTTAATTGAAAAAAAACCTTATGATGTGAGAACTATTATATCTAAAGTTAAAGATGAAGTGAGTAAAAGAGAAAAAAAAAATAATTTAAATCCTTATAGAAATCTTTCTATTGATAAATATATATGAAATGTTTTTAATTTTAAGTTTAAATAATTTAATAATGCTATTAATAGTTAATATTAAAATCTATTTTTAGTATTTATTAAAAATACTTTTTTTTTATCTATTTTTACAGGACAAATTTTTCATAATATGATCTTTTTATTTCTCTTTTAAAGAAAAAAATTTTTTTATTTTTGCATTATTTTCTTTTTTTATCTGCAAATATACTTTGAGTATTTTTCTATATGGTAATTCAAAAACTATATAAACTGCAAGACAAAAAGCAAAAATTATTAACCCTGAAATTAAAGCATAAAAAAAAAAACTAAAATAACTAAATTTTATCCTTGTTTCAGATTGATATAAAATAAAAATTATAATTGGAATACACAGATAAGAAAAAGAATAATATAATCTATTAAATATTATCCAAGTTTTATTTGATAAAAAAATAAACAATTTATTATCTCCTTTTAAATAAGATAAAAATAAAACTATATGAAAGAAAAATATAAAAACTTCAATATCAAAAATTGAAAAAATCTTAAAAACATAATCAGCATACTGAAAATATATTATAAAACTAAAACTAAATCCAAAAATAATATCAATTATAATCATAATAATGTAAGAAAAATTACTCATAACATAATAAGAAGACAAACAAATTCTTTTAAAATATATAGGTAACATTAAATACTTTTTTCCTTGATGTAAAGCATCTTTATATTTTATTTCTTTTTGTATTGTATAATTAACTAATCCAAAAAATAATCCAATTAAATAAAAATTAAATCCAAAAATTTGATTATTTGAGTAAAATCCATATAAAGTATCTTCAAAAAAGGAACTAAATTCAGATGAATAATGATGGGTTATTAAATAAAAAATTTTAATTAAACAAATAAAAAAAATCACAAAAACAATAAAATAATCTATTGATAATTTATTTTTATAACCTATGAAAACAATAAACGAGCCTAAAATAGTAAAATTAATTTCACTTATTGTTAACCAAAAAACATTCATAAAATCATTTTGAGGTTTTAATTTAAATAAATTTATTATATCTTGTAATAAGAAAAAATGTGAGAATATTTCATAACATTCAATTTTATCAAGAATATTTTTAATCAAAACTAATAAAAGAGGACCAAAATTAGTTAAAGAATATATAAAATATTGTAAAGTATATTTAAAATAAAAACAAATAAGAATAAAAATAAAAGGCTTATATAAATGAATAAATAAAAAATTAAAATAATCACTTAATTTAATTTTTGAAGGATCTTTTTCATTTAATAAATTCCTTTGAAATATTTTAGTTTTATATAATTTTTGAACACTTTTTTGGATGTTTAAAATTTCTAAACTCGGATTTTCATCATCACTGCTTTCAATATCACTTAAATTTTCACTTTCATAAGCCAATTTATCATCAAAATAACATAATAATTTAAAACTTAAATTAAAACCTGAACTTGATAAAAAAATTTTAGGAATATGTCTGAGACAAAAAATAATTAAAATACCTAAATAATTTTCTTTTAAAAACTCAAAAATATTAATTCCAGGTCTTATTACAGGAAAATGTAATAATATTATAAAAATATTTCCAAAAATAAAAAAAATCATTGAAAAACCTCTTATTCCTTTTATATAATTAATTCCTGTATCATTATATAAAGAATTATTATTTATTTGTAAATTCATTATATTTTCTGTGTTTTGTTGAAAAGAAAAACAAGACTCAATTTGAAATAAATCTTTTTTATTTACTGGAGATAAAAATGAATTTGATTCTTCTCTATTTATTAAATTTTCTGATAAAATTGATTTTGATTTAGAATTTAATATTATTGATTCTGCTGAATTCGTTACTGTCCATCGAAAAAAAAAAATTGAAAGTTTTGGAAAAACAAAAAAACTTAATTGGATTATCATTATTATTAATGGGATTGAATATAACAATAATATAAGTATTTTTTCACGATTTATTTTATATTTATCTTTTTCTTTTTGAAGATTATAAACTTCTAAATTTGAATTATTTTTTATAAAAAAATCACCTAATATTTCATTTATTTTTAAAAATATTTTTTTATATTCTTCGTCTTCACAAATATTTAATAAGCATAATCCAAAGAATACTTTTTGATTTTCATGAAAAATAGATTCATAATTTTGAAAAATAAAATAAGTATATTCAGGGGAATTATCATGAATTTTCATTTGACAATTTATAAAAGAACCAACATCATTTTTCATCTTAGAAGAATAGTCAATTAAAGCATCAAAGTGATGATAAGATTCTGTATCATTAAAATAATACTTTCTAATATTATTTGAACAATTATCATCACTTATTGCTTCTTTAATTAATATTTTTAATGTATCAGTTAAATTTTGATTACTTACTTCTATAAAATAAAAAGATTTAAAAAGAAATACATATATTAATATATTTCTATTCATTTTTTAAAAATAATCATATAAATTAAATAATAAATTAAATAAAATATAAAAATAATATCAAATCTTTGAAAAAGAAAAAACCCAATAAAAATTCCATAAAAACCTTTTTAATAAAAATCAAAATTATAAAAAATTCTTATTAAAATAAACAACAAAAAAAAGTAAACAATAAAAGAAAAAAAAATCAAAAACTAAAAAAAATCACTCATAAATTTTTTTCATAACAGAAATCATATCATCAAAAAAGGGATGTTTAAGAGCTTCTTCGGCACTAATTCTTTTCTCAGGTTCTAACTGAATACACTTAAGTAATAAATCAATACCTTCAGCATCTAAATTTTGTACGAAATTTTTAATATTTTCTTCAGAATTAACTTCAAAAACATTTTCATTTACACCCCATTGAGGTAAATCTCTTAAGCTACTGGCATAATTATCAGTAGGAGTTCCTCTAATTTTAAATATTTTCTTAAGTTGATCACTTTCACTTTTTCCCATAAAAAGAGGTTTTCCTGTTACCATTTCAGCAAATATACATCCAATACTCCATATATCTACAGTAGTTCCATATGTTTTATTTCCTAATAATACATCTGGAGGTCTATACCATAATGTAACTACTTCATGAGTATAATTTTTCACTGGTATTCCATATCCACGTGCTAATCCAAAATCTGCTATTTTTATTATTCCTTCTTTTGATACTAATAAATTTTGTGGCTTTAAATCTCTGTGAAGAACTTTATGTTTATGAATATATTCAATTCCTTTTAGAAGTTGATATAAATATGATTTTACTGTTTTTATTTCTAACCCATTTCCATTCGATGCATCTATTACTTTTTTTAAATCTTGTTCTACATATTCAAATACTAAAGTTAACTTTTTTGGAGTGTGAAGTACATCATATAATTTAACTATATTTTTGTGGTTTAATTCTTTTAATAAAGATATTTCTCTTATTGCAGTTGAAGGTATTCCTTCTTCTTCAGCTTGGAGACGTATTTTTTTTAAAGCATATATTTCTTGACCTTTTTGATCCTTTGCTCTATATACTACTCCATATGTTCCTTCTCCTACTTTTGACGTTTTTGTGTATTTGTTTGCATTTGATTTCATTTTTTATTTTTGTATATATATTTTTTTTTTTTGGTTATTTTAATTTTTTTTTTCAAATTTTTTGATAGGTTTTTATATTTTTATTTAATTATTTAATTAATATCATAATTTGGGGAATTAATTTATATAAGATAAAATATTATTTGTATTTATTTATGAATATATAATTATCCTTTAATTATTTATTTAATTGATTATTTTTTATTTTTAAAACCAAAACTGAAAATATAAATTGATTAAAATAAAAAATATAGAAATAAAATAATCAAATGGAAGAAAACACTTTAGACTTCATAAAAACTAAAATGATAAATCAAATGAGATATAACAAGCAAATTTATAGTTTGAATGAAATATTGAGTATTGTATACACTCAAGATTTCTCAGGAACAAAGAAAGTTTCAATATCTGGTTTAGACCCTTTCCTTTCAGAATTTGGAATTTTTCTTTCATCTCATGAAGTATCAACATTATTAAAATATATTAAAAAGGATCCGACTTCAATTTCAGTTCAAAAATTTAGTGAAATATTCAAAATTGACCCTCCTCCTCAATTAATGAATAAATGTTCTGAAGTTTTTAGAAATATATGTCCTCAAGGAAATTTACCTATTGAAGAACTTTGGAAAAAAGTTAATTTAAAAAAATTACCTTTAGTTGCAATTTTTGGAAGAAAACCTGATTATGCTAAAAAAAAATTAGAAGATGGAATTAATTTCGCTGCTGTTGGTGGAAATTCAATTAATGAAAAAGAATTCTGTGAATTACATAAAGATATGTATGCTTTACTTCCTCCTGATAATCAAAAGTATTTTATTACTTTAATTCCTGAAATGTGGAGTTCATAAATTAGATAATATTTAAAATGGTATTTTTTTAATAAAAATAAAATTTAAAGAATATGAAAACAATATAATAATCTTTTAAGATTAGAAAATATTTTTAATTCATTTAAAAAAAATAAAAAATATTAAAAAGTTTAAAAAATAATAATAGAATTAAACTTCCTCTTTGAAAATATAAAAAAATAAATTTTTTATAACTGAACAACTCTATCTTTTTCTTTACTTTCTTCAGGTTTTTTTAATTTCTCTTGCATTTTTCTTAAATGTCTCATATTATTAGGCTCTTCATAAGGATTGAAAGGAGCATATTTTCCATAAACACATGAAGGTAAACCAGTTTTAGGATCAATATATTCTTCCACTCTTTTTTCAGGACCTTTTCTTAAAGGAATTTGACCAACAATAATATTTTCTTTATCTCTAACTTCTTGTGCTCTATTATTTAAGTATTGTTTTCTTGAAGCTTGAACTGTTTTCATTGACTTATATGCTACTATCCATTCCTTCGGTGGTGGTAAACCACTTTTAAATCTTTTTTCTAATTCATTATAATGATCTTCTTTTTCTTTTTTTGTACTTTCTAATTTTGTTAATATTGCTTGAAACATTGATAATTCTGATGTTGATGCTATATTCTTCCTTGTGATATCATTTAATTTTATTTCATATTCATTTATCTCTTTACTTATCTTTAAATTCTTTCCACGATCTTCTAAAGCTTTTTTTCTTAATTTTTCTGCTATTTCATTTATTTCATCGTTTATTAATTCTTTTTCTAATAATTTCTCCTTTTTTTCATTTAACATTTCTGTTAATTGATCATATTTCATTTTTAAATAATTTGTGTCTAAATCTTCTCCTGGTAATTCATTTTTTAAATTATTTTCTGGGTTTTCTACATATTTAATTAATTTTTCTAATGTTTGATTTAATATTTTTAATTCTGTATCAAGTTCTTTTATTTTATTTGATAATTCTGGAATTTGAGGAATTTTTTTTCTATTTACTTCAATAAATCTTTCTATTTCTTTAACTTCAACAGCACTTCTTTTAACAACTGCTTCTTTTTCTAAAATTTTTTTATATAATTCACTTATTCTTTTTTCAATATGATGTATTTTTTCATAAAATATACACAATTCATCATTTCTATCAATTAACTGAATACCTGTATAATTTCTACTTTCACAAGCTAATTCATAATCAACTCTAAAACCTACCATTTCATTTTCAATTGAATTTATTATTGAATGTAATTTTTCATTTTCATTTGTTAATTTAGTAATTTCTTCTTTATATTTTAAATTTTTTAATCCAAAAGAATTTATTTCTTGTTTTAAAGAATTATGTTTTGCATTCATTTTGTTTAAATCTTTATCTTTTTCAATAATTTTATTATATATTTCACTTAATTCACTATCTAAAATATCCATTTCTGTTGTTAATATTTTCATTTTTTCTTTTAATTCAGCTCTATTTTGATTTGAATTTTGTATTTTAACAACATTTTTATTTCTTTCTCCTAAAACAGTTTTATATAAAACATTATATTTTTGATACATATGTCTTAATTCTTCATATTTTTTAGTCATATCTAAAAATATTAATTCTTTAATTTGAATTTCTTCATTAATTAATTGAGTTTGTTCATCTAATCTTTCTTTAGTTCTCATTATACTATCTTTTTTAGCCTTTATTTCTTCTATTCTTTCTCTTGCTTGATCAGTTCTTTTTAAAATATTTTTTTCAACTGCTTTTAAATCATTAAAATTTTTATCTAATTCTTGTTTTGTTCCTTCAGAAGCTTTTTTTAATTCTTCATTTTTTTGAGTTTTTATTTCTTTTTCTTTAATTAATTCTTCTAAATTCGCAATTTCTTTTACTAAATTATTAAAATCATTTTTTAATTTCTTTAACATAACATTATCTTTTGCTTGTTTAGTTAATTCATTTTGTAATTCATTACTTTCACTACCATATTTACTTTCTAAATTTGTTCTTAATCTATCATTTTGAGCTTGTCTTAATTTTTGCTTTTTATTTTCATCTCTTCTTTGTTCTAATTCTTTTTGTTTTCTTTTTAAATTATCTTCTATTTCACTTTTTTTTTGAAGAGCTTCTTGAATTTGTTTTTGTAAAGTTTTATTCTCATTATCTCTTTCTCTAAATTCTTTTTCTAATGAATTTTTTTGTTCGTAAAATTTTTTGTTTTGAGAATCTAAATTATTTATATTTGATTGAATTGAATTATTTTGTGTTGATAATTTTTCTATACTTTCTTCTATATTTTTTACATTTTGTTGTTTTTTATGAATTTCATCACTTAATTTTTTTAAAGCTGTTTCATTTAAAAGATTTGTTCTTTTATCATTTTCAATTTGACTAACTTTACTTTCAATATTTGAATTCAAATCTGAAATTTCTTTATCAATTTTTTTATTATTTAAAAGAAGTTTATTTTTCAAATCTTCCATTTCTTTATATTTTGCTTCTTCAACTTCAATTTTATTTTTTAAAACATTAATTTCATCAATTCTTTTTTTATTCTGTGCATCAATTTCATCTAATTCTTTTTGTAATGCTGCTTTTTGTTTTTCTTCAGTTTCTTTAATATCATTTAGTAATCTTTGAATTTCTTCTTGATTTCTTTCTAATTCATAATTAGATTTTAAAGCTCTATTTGTTTCATATTCAGTTAATTGACTTTTAGCTTGTTCTCTCTCTTCTAATTTTTGTCCTATTTTATCATTTAACTCAGCTTGTTGTTTTGTTAATAAAGAATATTCATTTAAATTTTTTGTGTTTTCTTCTTTTAAAGCATTAAATCTTTTATCAAGTAATTTTTCATATTCCATATAATTTACTAAGCAATCTTGCATTTTTTCTAATTTTTTCTCAAATTTTAAAAAAGCATCATCATCAATTGAATGATCATCATGTAATGAAACAAGAATATTATATGCCTTTGTGCTTTTTACATCAGATTTATTTTCCATTTTTTTTGCAACTGGTAATTATTAATATTATTTTTTGGGTTTTTTATAATTTTTTGATTTATTTTTTTTTATTAAATTAACTTAATTATATTATATTTATATTAAAGTAATTTATTATTTTTATATAGTATTTAAAAGTTATTAAATTATATAAAGGGAAAAAGGGTTTATTTTTTTCCTAGGTTGAATATTAGATTTGGTGTATTTTTATTTTGAGATATTCCTAAACTGTTATTTGCTTGATTAATGGGGAACATTGAAGATTTTGTAAATAAATTTCCATTATTATTATTATTATTTCCAAATAAAGAATTTGATTTCATATTATTATCATTTCCAAAAAGTGAATTTGGATTGGTTGAACCAGTTGAAGAAATATTTCCAAAAATATTTCCATTATTATTTATCATATTTATATTATTTGTAAATATAGAACCTGTATTATTATTATTATTAGTAAATATACTACCAGAATTATTATTATTTGGACCACCAAAAATTGTATTATTTGAATCTGGGTTATTATTTAACCCAAATAAAGGTTTATTATTATTATTATCAAATATATTTTTTTGTTCTTTATTATCAATTGTTCTTGAAGACAATAAAGGAGAACCTGAAATATCCATTTTAGAATCTCCTTTATTAAAATTATTATTAGAATTAACAGAAGAATTATTGTTTCCAAAAAGAGAGTGAATACCAGAAAGATTATTTGTATTTGAAATAAAAGGATTATTTGAATTTAATAAAGAAGAATTATTAGGTTGAAATAAATTCATATCTGGTTTTTTATTTGTATCCTGTATATTGTTAATATTATCATTTCTTTTTTCTTTTTCAACTTTTTCTTCTTCTTTTTTTGTTAAAGGAGGTAAAAAAATTTGTTCTTTTTTAGGAAGAGAAATTTTTTGTTTTTCATCACTTTTATTTTCGATTTTAGTATTACTAAATGTGTTGGAATTTTCTTTTTTTTCTTCTTCTTTTTTAATAATATTTTCTTCCTTATTTGTATTAAAAGTTATTTTCTTTTTTGATTCTTTTTTCTCTTCTGGAATTGAAATTAAAGGCTTTTCATTTTTTTTTTCTTCTTCTTTTAATCCTAAATTACTTTCTTTATTTTTATCTGATTTCTCTTCTTTTTTTTCATTATTGTTTATATTAAATAAAGAAATATTTTCATTTTGAAAAAGAGATTTATTTTCTTTTTTTTCATTTCCTTTGTTTTCATTTTCTTTTTTTTCTTCTTCTTTTTTTTCTTCTTTTTTTTCGTTTTTATTAAATAAAAATAAATTCTTTTGTTTGTCAACTTCTTCAGAAATTTTTTTTTCTTCTTTTTTTTCAATCTTATTTGTCTGTAAAGGAATATTCGAACTAAAAATTGATTTTTCATTATTTTCATTATTTTCTTTATTTTCATTTTCATTTTTTTTTTTTGGTGAAAAGAAATCATTTTCTTCTTTTTCTGGGATGCTGTTATTAATCATTGAATTATTATTAATAAATATAGATTCTCCTTTAATATTAATATTAATATTTTCATCTTTTGTAATTTTATCATTATTCTTTTTATTTATGTTTGTATTAACATTATTTAATAAAGTAATTTTTTCATTAGGAAAAATATGAGGAATATTATTTTGTTGATTTTTTGAATTTCCAACAAGAAAAACTGAATTATCTGTTTTTTTCTTTTCTAAATTGTCAAAATGAAATAATGAACTTTTAATATTATTTTTTTCTGTTTCGTTTCGACTTTCAAAAGACAATTCACTTCTATTAATTGATAATTCATTTAATTTATTGTTTTTATTTCCATTTATAGAAACTTTTTCATTATGACTCAAACTTAAAAAGTCAAAAGAACTATTAACTGTTTTCAGTTTTTTATTATCAAAAAAATCATTTATAAATATTATCTCATTTTTATTATTTTTTGGTAATTTTTCATTATAATATTTTTCAAGAGTTTTTTTCTTTTCTTCATAATCTAATTTAATATTTTTTAAAATTGAATTTTGATTCATTTCATTTATTTTATTTTCATTTATTTTTCTTTTTAATTCAATTTCTTTTCTAATTTCTTCAAGAGATTTATTATTAATAATTAAATCAGAAATTGCATTTTGTTTTTGATATTTTTGTGGAATAATTTCTTTTTCTTTTTCACTTCCATTTCTATTTGGATTTTTTTTTCCTAAATAATTATTATTTGTTTTATATAATGGATTTAAATATTTTTTATTATATATATTTGAGTTACTTAAATTTTTATTTTCAAATGTTTTTGATAGATATGAATTATTCAATTGTTTAAAGGCACTTGAATTTAAAGAATTTAAATTTGAATTGTTTAAATTATTATTATTCATATTAATATTAAATTTATCATCATTTATATATTGAGTAATTTTTAAAAGTGAATTTACTTTTTTTTCATTATCAAATTGCTTCTCTCTAAAATTATCTTTCATATAACTAACACCACCATTCAAATATTCCTTTCTACTCAACCTTTGATTATTATTATTGAATTTTTGAGATAAATCATCATATTCACTTAAAGAAGGAGTATCATTCAAATCATTTTTATTGTTGTAGTTAAATTCATTATATTCTTTTTTTTCATCCATATTAAAGCCAATTAAATTAGAAAAAGTATTTTTAACATTCGAAAGAAAATTACCTAATTTGGAACTTGATATTGACATTTATTAAGATATATATTAATAATTTAATATTTTGAAAAATGAAAATTTTAAATATAAATTGATTTTTAAAAAATTTATTTGAAATTGGAAAACAATTTATTGTGGATAAATGCGTTAATAAAAATTTATCCAATTTGATTGAATTATATATAATATATTTATAAAAAAATAATAGTATAATTAAAAAAATCAATGGCTCTGCCCGTAATTGTATTAAATAATAATAATTACATAAATTATAATTCGTCAAATCCAAACAAATAAAAATTATTAAGCTATGAGACATTGAAAAGTTTATGTTAGCAGTTAGTGATGAAAACTAACAATGATTACTGCATCTCCAAAGCGATTTGTAATAATCAAACCATTTTCTTATTTATTTCAGTAAAATTTAAAATATTTTTGTTCAAATTAAATAAATATTTTATGTTAATTTTTTATGATTTATAATTTGTTTTATTAAATTAATTTTTTTTATTTCTTTTTAATTTATAGATTCTTCTTGGGACACTTAGAGAAATATCTTTGCTTTTAATATTTATTCTTTTTGAAAATACCACTTTATTAAAATTTTCTTTTTCTTCTTCTGATAAATTGTTTATTATTTTTGAAAGAATTTCTCTTGTCTCATCTATTGAATTTAATTTTTCACATAATTTTTTAAAAATATGAAATTCATCAATATTATCTATTGGGTATTTTCCTTCTTTTATATATTGTTTAATTTTAATATCATCATTATTTTCATTTTCTTTATTTTTATTATTTAATTTTATCATATATTCTTCTTCTTCATTTTCTTCTTCTTCTTCGTTTTTAGTGTATCTTTCTTCTTCAATTTCTTTATTTTCTTCATTTAATTTTTTTAAATCTAAAGTTTCTTGTTCTAATTGTTTGCTGAGAATATTAAAAGTTAATAAAAATATATCTTTAAAATTTATAATTATTTCCTTAAGAATTTCATTTTCATATAATATATTAGATAATCCTAATATACAAATTTTTCCTAAAATTGTTGAATAAAAAGAGTAATTATATAATAAAGATGAAAAACTAATGATATTTGAAAAATTATTTTTTTTATGAAAACATTCAAAAGTTATTTTAGGATATTTAATAAAAGCAGAGTAAAATACAGTTAGATAAAACCAATTTAAATAAAAATCATATGTATTAATAATACTAGTAATTTTATCTTTGTATATTAATGTCATATCAGAATATTTTTCAATAATTTTATCAAGAATATTTACTAAAATATTTGTTTCAATTAAATTACCATTTAAAATCCAAATACTAATTAATAATAAAGTATATAAAGGAGAAGGTTCTCCTGTATATTCATCACTCATATTTAAAGCAATATCCAAAAGTGATATAAAATATTGAGACACTTGATTATTTGTATTCAACAAATTTTCTTTATCATTTAATAAAATATAATTTAAGATATTAAATATTGTTTTATCAAATTCACCTTTTTCAATAATATATTTTGAGTAATAAGGAAATGAATCAAATAAAATTTTATTTATTTTACCTGAATTATTCATAGTATAAGCTCGAAGAATTAAAAATATATTATCTGAAAACTCTAAATTTTCTATATGTTTTATTAAAACAAATATTGTTTCATTGGTTAAATTTTCCATTTGGATATTATTTCCATCATAATATTTTTCAAAAATTTTTTGTATTAAATTACATTCTTTAACAATAAAAGTATTTGTTTTTAATTTACTTTTATCAACATCATTTTTAAATCTATCTATAACACTTTTTAAAATAGTTAAAACGTAATCTTCAACATTTAAATTTATAATAATAGAACATAATACATCAAAAAAAATGTCAATATTAATATTAGGGATCTGATTAATAATATCATTAATCTTTTTCCTTATTATTGAACTTGCCAAATTAGAATATAAGTCATTAGAAATTAAAATTTCAAAAGTATGAAGTGCTTGATAACATATTCCATGAACTTCTGAATTTTTATTATATTGTAAAATTAAATTAAGTAAATATTTAAATGCATTCATTACAAAAATATTATCTGTTTCATTTTCATAACAAAATAAATCTTCAATAAATAAAGCATATATTAAACATATCTTAAATTGAAGTAATGTAGATGTCATATCATGTAAATAATTTTGATTTAACATTAAAAAATTTCTTAAATTTGAATTTACTTGTTTATTTTTTAATGTTTGTTTAGCTAAAATGCAAATAAATAATAATGAAGTATCAATTATAATATTTTTTGGAAAATTTTTTATTATATATTCTCCATATGAATTATTTATAATATTATAATTTGAAAAAAAAGAATTATCCATTTCTTTTATATTATAAGTTAATATTTGTATTATAAAATTTAATATTTCTATTGTAAGTTCTTCTGATTCTTCACATATAGTTGTAAGTAAATATCCACAAACTGTTTTAATAGATTTTAATTTAAAATCAATCATTGAATCAAGTAAAATTGCATAATATTCTTCTGGTTTTTCTTCTAAAAGCTCTAAATCATTTTTATTTGTCTTTAATAAAGGAAAAAGTATTTTGATTATAAATTCAAAAAAATTTTTTTTAAAATCCATTTTAAAAGGTTCTCTTGTTACACATCTTGAAATTAAAAATAATGAATAATAAAGAATTATTTCATAGTTTCCTTTTGTTAAATTATTTTCTATTTCATTTATCTTATTATCAATTATGTATTTAAGTGAATTTAAAATAAATTTTAATAATGAATTTAAACATGAAATACTTAATTCATTTGTAATTATTTTTGGATCTTTATCAAATTGAATAAAAAATGAAAAAATTAGTAATACTTTAGATTTCAATTTATTTATTTCTGAAATTTGCTTAACATAATTTTCTCCTTCGTTTTTTTCTTTTTCTTCATTAATAAAAGATACAATATTTTTATCTTCGGAACAATTAATTTCAATAATTTTTTGAAGATCTTCAATTAATAATTTAATATAATTATCCATAGTTTCTCCAACTAAATAATTATATATACTTAATTTTCTCAAAGAAACAGATAATAAATCCATAATTTTACATAAAATTTTATTATTATTCACTTTAATATATTTTTGAATTAATTTTAATTGAAGTGAAGTAATTTCTTTAATTGAATTAATATTAGTAGCTTTAGATGAAATTAATGCAATTAACAATGAAAATAAATTATAACAATTTTTTTCATTAATTGTATTAATAAAATCTTTATTTAAAGTAATACATGTTTCTGGTTCTTCAACCAGGATACCATTTGATAAAAAATCAACTACTACTATTAATATTTGTTCTAATATTGCATCTTCAATTTGAAGTGAATTTTCAGGGGGATTTAAAATTGAATTAATTAATATATAAATTGTATTCAATAAACTATCCCTATCAAAATAATACTTTGAATTTTTCGAAATTAATGTTTGTTTAATTTTTATTGATAATGCTTTCTTAGTATTAAAATTCACTTGGTTTTGATAAAAAATTTCCATTAATTTACTTAAATTTTTTATTATAAATTCTTCATATTCTGATAATATTTTTTCTGCATTTTTAATTTCTTCAGTTGAAGTTCCAGAAAAAGAAATAACCAAATTATTTAACAGAATTTTAATGTTATCTTCAATATTTCCTCCATCCATTTTTTAAAATAAATAATTGAATTAATATAATATAATCAAAAATAAAGAAAAATATAATTAATATATTATTTCATAAGAATAAAAAAATTTATTATTATAATATTTTTATTATTTATTCATTAAATTCATAGCACTACTTCTCAAAACATTTTCTCCTTCTCTCATTTCTTTATTCAAAGGAACAATATATTTATTATATCTATAATTAAAAGCAGGATTTAAAATAGTATTATTTTGTAAAATAGTTTCTCCTAAATCATATTTTTTAGGATTATAAGGATTAACTTCAACAAATTTAGATTTATTAATTAAATTATAATCAGGAGCCATTGACATATAAATATTCATTTTGAAACATAGGAGTTCCTTCAGCTAAAGCTTCTTTAGTATAACCTTCATCCATTAATTTTCTTGGTAATTGTTGTACAACTTGTTGATCTAAATATTGTCTATATTGTCTTTTTAAATCATCATCATACATTTTTTGTAATTGTTGCATTTTTGATAATCTTTCTCTTTCTAATCTTCTTATTTCTTCTTGTTCTTTTCTTCTTAAAATCATTTCATTTTTAAAAGCTTGATTTTGAGCAACTAAACTTTTATTATAATCTTCATATTGTTTATTAATTTCTTTATATGAAGGATATGTTATATTATAATAATGATCAAAATATGCATTATTTGTTACATCTGTTCCTTCTCTTCTTCCTCCCTCATATAATAAACTTTGACCTTTTTTATCTGAAACTCCTACATAAATACTATTATTTGTGTATTTTGGTTGTTTAGGTAAATTTGAATTTAAATTTATATTTGTATTTAGATTTGATACACTTTTATTATTTTGAAGATTTATATTATTGTTATCAATTGATGATTGTCCAGTTGTTTCAACAAAACGATAATTATCATAATCATTGTTTCTATTTATATAATTTATATCATTATTATTAGGAGGCTCATTTGGAATATAATTTAAATTAGCTTGTTGTTGATATTGTAAATTATCACTATCTCTATATGCATTAATATTATTTTGATATAAATTAATATCACTTAAATTAGTATTGTGACCTACTTTAGGAGGTTGAGTTAAATTTTTTTCATCAGGATAATTACTTATAACTTTATTATCTAAAGAATATCTTTTAGTTAAAATATTATAATGAGAAGAAGCTCTATTTTTAGCTTTAAATTCATCATATAATCTAGCATTAATATCATTTTTTTCACTAATTTTTTCAATTTTTTCTTTAAATTGCCTTAATCTTGCATCAGAATTTAAAGGAAGAGAAACTAAAGTTGGTTCTAATTTTTCTTGAACTTCCTTTAACATTTTTTCATGTTTATATTCTTGTCCTTTTAAATATTCATTATATTGTTTTGCCATTAATTCTCTTTTTCTTCTTAATTTTTCAGCTTCTTCTTCTTTTATATCTTGTTGAACTCTATAATTTGCATCCATTTCTCTTCTTAAACGTTGTTGACGCTCATTTTCATATCTTAATCTTTGGTTTTCTAAATCTTGCTCATAACGAAGAGACAATTGCTCTTTTATTTCTTTGTCTCTCATTTTATTTTTTTAATAACGTTTTTATTAATTTTTATTTATTTTTTTCAATTATTATTTTTATTTTTAAATATATTTTATTATTCTTTATTCTTTTTTTTTGATTATTTTTTTATGTTTTGTTTCCTTATTTTTTTATGAGGAAAATTAATTAAAGTATTTTGAATTTAAATATATAAAGTTTTAGAAGATAAATTGTATTTTGGATTATGAAAGATAATTTTAAAAATTATAGCACTAAAAAAATATATTCTCAAAGAAATAAAATTTTATTGTCATCGAATACAAAACAAAATAAATTAAAAAATGAATGTATAACTGAAAGAACAAAGTTTCAAACAGCAGAACAAAGTAAAGAAGCAAAAAAATCAAACTTAACTAGAATAATAAAGCCAAATTTTCTATTAACTTCTTTTTCTTTAAAAAACTCTTTTTCTCCTATTCCAAAACCAAAAAAGAATGTAAAAACAAAAATATGTGTTCTTGATTTAGATGAAACTTTAATACACGTTTCTCCTGAAAAATTAAATAATATAAATTTACCTCAATATAAGTTTTATTATTCTAAAGAAAATAATAATAATAAAAATAATAAATCTGATTTTTTAGATAATTTATCAGCTTATTTAATCAAAAGACCTTATTTAGATGAATTTTTTAACAGAATAAATAAAGTTTTTAAAGAAATTATAATTTTTACTTCAAGTAAAAAATCTTATGCTGATGCAATACTAAAAATAATAGATGAAAAAAAAATTATATCAAAATGTTTTTATAGAGATGATTGTAAATATAAAGAAATTGGATTATTTTTTAAAGATTTGGCAGTCGTTAATAATAACATTCATAATGTAATTATTGTAGATAATAATCCAAATAATTTCTCTCTTCAAAGAAATAATGGTTTACCTATTTCTCCTTTTGAATTTAATGAAAATGATAAAGAATTATTAGAAATTTCTTATATTTTGGAAAAGTTAGTTAAATATAATGATGTAAGGGAAATTATTCCCTTAATTATTGATATTGATGGGAAAATTAACTATGATAAAGCTTTTGAATTATTTAAAAATAAAGATGTTAATTTAGATTATGATGATAATAAAAATATTCATAATTTAAGTAATTTTGAATTTAGAGAAAAAAGTTATAAAAATTTAAATTATAAGAATAAATTTAAAAATAATCAAAAATTTATTGATATTTCTTTAAATGATAATAATAATAAAATTAAAAGAAATAAGAATACTCCTATTAATAAAAATAATAAAATTATTTATAAAAGTAATAAAAAATTATCAGTTAAACCTAATGGGAGTTTTAGAACTCCTTATCAAAAAACTTTTATTTGTACTTTTAATAATGATTCCAAGAAATCTCTTTTAAAGGAAAATAAATCTGATGAAAAATTAAAAATTAATTCTTCTAGGAATGATTCAATTAAATTTATAAAATATAAACCTAACATTTTATTGATTGAAAAATTAAAGAAAAATACTATCTCAAATTCTTCCAAAAAAATAAAACATAAATTCATAAATAATTCAATCAATTTAAATTAAAATTTTTTTTAAATTTAATGAATTATATATATTTGATATTGAAACAATTAGTTCAAAAAATATTATTATACATAAAAAATAAATAAAAATAATTTATTAGAAAGATTTATCAATTTCATTTTCTCTTTTTCTCTTTAAATGATTCCTATAAGCTTTTATAATTCTATTTATATAATATAAAGTAACAATTTTTTCAATTCCTTTCATTTTTTCCCATAAAGTTCCAGCTTTAGTTCTTTGTTCTTTATAACTTAATTGTATATTCATATTTTTAATTGAATTTATATCATATTGATTTATTTTAGAAAGATTTGTTTCATTTATCCTTTGAACAGTATTATAAGTATTATTATTACAATTACATAAAAAATATTGTCCCATTATTTTATTTTTTAATTTTAATAATATTTAATAAATATGTTTTTAAATAAAAAATTATAAAAATTTATATTACAATTGTATTTGTTAAAGAAAAATCATCTTCTATAATATTCTCTTTTATTGATTTAGGATATTTTTTTATTAAAGATATAAAATTAAAAAATTGTTCATATGAAATATAATTAGGAGCAATAATATCAATATTTCCTTCTGATAAATTTAAAAAAAATTGAATAAAAGGTCCTTTATCAAGAATAGAATAATTATTATTTTTTTCTTTCTCATTTTTAATAATATTTTTTGTGGTTGGATTTAACATTATATTTTTAATATTTTCAATATTTATTTTAGTTTCTATAGCATTTAATCTCATATCTTTAATAATTAAAAGATTATTTTTTGAATAATATAAAAATATTCTTTTTATATAACCACATTTTTCAGGAGGAAAATTCTTTGAATTTTTAAAATCAAAATTTCTTGCATTTTTATTAACTTTTTTATATAAAATTATTCCTTTAGTTTCCATATTATGAAATGTTTTTTGAGGAGAAATTTTATTTATTTGTTGATTTAATATTGGATTTATTCTTGAATAAGCAGATATAATTATATTATTATTTTCTTCTAAATTATTATTTTCAGGATTTTTTTTTTCTGGAGAAATAATTTTATTTTTTTTTCCTTTTAATTTACTTAATTCATTATTTAAAGATTGAATTCTATTTTCAAATTCTTTTTTTTTTATTTCAAAATTATTCTTTTCACTTTCAATGTTTTTATTTATTGACTCTAATTTATTATTAATTGATTTAATTTGGTTTTTGTAAAAAGGAATATTTTTTTCATTTTGAAGTTGAGTTTTTTGTTGTAAAGTTTTTTCTTCAAGACCAGAAATACATTCATCAATAACTTTTGAAATATCATTTGAATTTTTCTCTAATAACATTACTTCTTTATTTAATTGTATAATTTTTTTTTTCATTGGTTTATATTCTTCTTTCTCTTTTTCACATGTTGTTCTTATATAATTTAAATCATCTAAATAAAAAACTAGTTTATCACTTATTTTAAATTTTTTTTCTAAAAAATCTTGTAAATTATTTTTCTTTAAAGAATGGTCTATTAGTATTTGATTAATAAAATAATTTTTAGTTAATGATAATTCATTGTTTTTAACTTTACTTCCATTTTCTAAAATTTGTTTAAATAATTTTTCATTTTGTTTTAAATATTTTTCAAAATGTTCATTTTTTAATTCTCCTAAATTTTTTCTAATTTCTTTATTTTTTAATTCAATAGTATCATTTATAATCTTTAAATTATTATTACATTTAAGTAATTCTTCTTCAAATTGAGAATTTTCTTTAATATTATTTTCAATCTTTTCATTTGTTTTATTAATAGTATCTTTTATTTTATTTACTTCATTACCTAATAATTTCAATTGTTGATTTAAATTTTTCATTTCAATATATTTAGTTTTTAATTTTGCAATAAATAAAAAAAATTTTGATTTTAATTCATTTCTGTTTTCAAATGTATCTTCTTTTAGGCAAAAATAAATAATATCTAAAATCTGATTAAAAAAATTTTCATCTAAATTATCAAAAATAACATAAGTATAATTATCATTAATTAATAGATTATAATAATTTTTAATCATTTCTGAAAGGTAATCAATAATATTTTTTAACATTAAAACATCTTTTGAAAGTTCAATGAAATTTTTTTTAATTTCTTCAATTTTATTAGTTTGTTTAGAAGGTCTGATAGAATTTATTTCTTGAATTTGTCTTCCTTTACTTTCCATTTCATCACTTTTTATATCATAATAATTGTTAAATTCATTTCTTGCAAAATCTAAATGTAAAACTAAATCATTTAATTCTTTTTTTTCTAATTTATTATCTATATCAAAATCTTTTTTAGAAAAAAATTTTTCTAATATTCCTCTTATTAAAGCAAAATTTAAATTTTCTCGTAAAAATTTTTTAATTGAATCACCTATAATTTTTAAAGAAGTATCTTTTTTTAATTGAAAATTTATTGTTTCACTTATTTGATTATATAATTTTTCTTTATCTAATAAAACTTGATTATCTTCTTCTAATTTTTTTTTTAATTCCTCATTATTATTTATATTTTCTTTTGATTTATTATTCATTTTATTCATGCATATTTTTATTCTAACTTTTCTTTCATTATTTTCAAAATCATCAAGTAAAAATTTAAAATCTTTAGGATATGATTGTTTTATTTTTTCAATTCCTTTTTCAATATCTTTTAATTTATTTTGAAAACTTTCTCTTAAATAATTAGTTGCATCTAAATCTTCATAAAACATATTTAATTTATCATATTGTGAATTCTCAATTACTTCAAATTCTTCAATTTCTTTTGTTTTTTTAAGTATTTGTTCTTTTAAATTATTATTTATTTGAATATATTGATTTAAGTTATTTTTTATTAATTCTAAATTTGAAGATTGAATTTTGTAGATTTCTTTTTCTTTATTATTTAATTCTTCTAAATATTGTTCTAATGTTAAAGTAACTGATTCTTGTTCTAATTTTAATTGATCAATATTATTTTGATATTTTAATATTATATCATTATAATTTTCTTTTTCAATTTTTATATAATTTTGAATTTCATCAATATTTTTTGTTAAAGTAGCTATTTTATTTTTATTTAAAGACATATTTTTGAATAAAATTATAAAAAATAATTAATATTAATTATAAAAATATTAAAATCAAAGAGAGTCATTCAAAATTATATTTAAATTAAAAAAAGAAAGTTTAAAATAAAAATTGCTTTAATTATTAGTCTAAGAAATGTATAAGTTCAAATAAAAATATCTCAAATTTAACTCATCAATATCCTTATAATTCATAATTCTAATAGAGATATTTTCTATTATTTCATCTAAAATTTGTTCAATATTAATCATGAAAAATTCATTAATGGTTTACTGATTTTTTTTTGTAATTTTATTTTTTTCTTTATTTTCGTAAAAAGAAACATTATAATTGTCTGGTTTTGGGTTAAAGTTGCAATCTGAGATATAAATTTAGAATTTATTTCATTTGATTTTTATTTATTATAACATTAAATTTATTATAGGTATCTATTTTTTTACAATTTTTTTAAATTTGACATAAGATTATCTACGTTTCATATATTTTTCTATTAATTCATCGGCAAATTTTTAACTTTGATTTTCCATTATTTTTTAAACTAAACTTTTTATTAAAAAAATAAAACAAACACAAATTAATTAATATTTACAAAAAAGATAATAAATTAAAAAAACAATATAATTTTGTATAAAAACTATTCTTGGCAATTTTTATTGTGTAATAACTTTTGCATAATATCAACAAATTCATCAAATGATATAATTCCATCTCCATTAGTATCAACTTCTGAAATAATTTGACTTAAACTTTGATGAACATTATCATTTTGAACATGTGATTTAAAAACTTCTTCAATTTCTTCATAAGAAATTTCACCACTGTTGTCTTTATCAAAATATCTAAAAGCAAATTTTAATATATTTTCATTTAAAAACATTTCTTTATCAATTGCAGCTCTAACAAATTCTTCATATTCAATATATCCATTATTATCACTATCAATATTTTTAAATATTATATCAATATCTTTTTTTAAAGAATTACTTTTTATTTTTTTATTTAATCCTTCAAATAATTCATTTTTTGTAATTTTTCCATCTCCATTAATATCAATTAAATTAAATAATTTACAAGCATTTACAATATCATCAATTTGAGGAAAATTATGAACTAAATAAGCTAAAGCTGTTTCTTGAATAACTGATTCAGATTTATATTCTTTTAAATTTTTAATAAATTTTTCAATCATTTGTTTATCTTTTATTTCATTGAATAATTCTTTACTTTTATTTTTTTTAAACCAAATATTATTTAAAGCATCTTCAGCACTAATTCTTTTATGATAATCCATAATTAATAAATTTTGAATAAGTTCTTTTGCTTCATTTGATATATTATTAAATGCACTATCATTTAAATCGTATTTCCCAAATCTTACTTTTTCTAAAATTTCTTCATCTTTTATTCCCTCAAAAGGAGGCTTTCCACTTAATAATATATATAAAATAACTCCACAAGACCATAAATCACATTTTTCATTATATTTTTTTTCTAAAATTTCAGGAGCAATATAATATGAAGAACCAACTATTTTTTTTTGTATTGTTCCTTTATCATGTATTTTAGAAGTTCCAAAATCACATATTTTAATTCTTAATAAATTTTTTTCTCTTTTAACAATTAAAATATTTTCAGGTTTTAAATCTCTATGAATAATATTTATTTTATGGCAATAATTAACAGCTGAAAATATTTGATACATTATATATGAAGTTTGCTTTTCATCAAAAGGCCCATTATCTATTATTTCTTGAAATAATTCTCCTCCAGAACATAATTCAGTAATAATAAAATATGATTCTTTACTTATATAAAATTCAAATATTTTTAATATATTTGGATGATCCATTGTTCTTAAAATATTTATTTCATTTATTATTTCCAAATCATCTCCATTCTTTATTTTTTTATTCTTATGAATTATTTTCATTGCTCTTATTGCTCCAGTTATTTTATGTTTTACTTTTAATACTTTTGCAAAGGATCCTTCTCCTATTAATTTTATTTTTATATAATCTAAATAAGGGTCGTTTTTTTACTTGACTTATAAATAAATTGTTATTAAAATTTATAATTGTGTTTGTTATTTCTCTATTGTTTTTATTTAATATATGATTTTTTTCATTTTCTTCTTTTTTTTCTTTTGTATTTTCTCCTCCCATTTTTACTTTTTTCTCTTATTAATTAATAATAAAAAATTTCATTTTTTCATTTTTAATTAAATAATGTAATTAAAATTTAATAAAAACTTAAATTCAAAAAAAAACAAAACTATAATAATAAATAATATTTTATGGCAACAAAAATATTTATATATAAATCTTTTAAAAATTTATCAAAAAATTTAATATAGAAACCCAATTGATCATTGTTTTTTTATCAGGGGCTTTAAATCCTAACATACTTTCTCTTTGATTATCTTTATTTACAGTAGTAAAACAATTTGTATTTTTTGCAATTTTAAAATTTCCTTCATCTAATTTAAAAACAATACAAAAATAAAATGATCCATCTAATAAATTTGCTTCTTCAATTCTTACTATTAAATTATTTTCAATTGAAAATAAAGGCTTCTCTAATCCAATAAAAGATTCTTTTGAATGATAATATGCAAATATTTTTTTTGTTATTACACAAAATCTATCTGAAAAAGATATTGATTTTTTATCAGTGTTATTTAACATTTTTTTTAAATATCCAGAAAAAACTAAATCATCATCTTTTAAAGAAATAAATTTTTTTTCTGAAATAATATTAGAAACTCCAGGAGGAAGAAAAATTTTATCATTATTTACATTATTATTATTAATATTAGTATTATTATTGGTATTATTAGTATTAGTATTATTATTATTAGTATTATTATTTTTTTTAACTGCTGATTTTAATTTACTTTCTTCTTCTTCTTTTTTAATTGCCCCATTCTCTTTATTTTTTTCTTTTATTGAATCTGTCCTTACACTTTCATTTTCACTTTCTTTTATTACAGAAAAATTTGAACTTTGAACTTTTAATGCAGATTTTCTTTCATTTAAATCTATTACTAATTTATTTTTTGGATTTTCTATTTGCTTTTTTTCAAAATCTTCATAGTAATGATTTTCTATTATATCTACTTCATTTTGTGTTTGATGATTACAACTGCATTTACAATTATGTACTCCCATTAAATTTAAAATTATTTTCAAAATAATAAAAATTAGTTTTTTTAGTTTTTATATAAATTATAAAATTGAATGTTTTTTAGATTTTATAAATTCAAGTTAAATACTAAAAAATAATAATTCTAATATTACATAAAAAAGCTACCAAAATTTTATTATTATTTAAATGTTAAAGTTCGTATAATACCTGAATTCTTTCACTTCTTTCTTTCTTATATCTTATTTTGCTTCATTAAATGTCAAACAATTAATAAAATTAACTATAGAAAAGCAAGTACTAAACTAGAATAAATATTGATAATTATCTTTGTTTTTAACAATTAATTTTGTTAAAGTATAACTAATAATACCTCCAAATCTTAAAAAGAAAGAAGCAATCCCATAAATAATAGTAGAATATTTTAATTCAAAACCGTTAAATTAAATAAGAATAATTAGAGAAAATTATCAGCTAAAATAAAATCACTTAAACAAACTTGAAACAATGTAATTAAGGTTTTGAAAATGAAAAATATATAGTTGGAGAATAAATAATTTCAATTAGAAATTATAAAAGATATAATTTTATAAAGACAAATTTATCAAATATATCACAAATTAATCTTGAACATCCACTAGCAATTACATAAATATTTGCTTAATTAATTGATAAACTTGAATAGAAGAAATTACTCATTGATTTGATTTTTTAATTACTTTATTATATAAAGTTTTATTATAATAAATTTATTTCTATTATAATTAAATAGATATCGATTTTTCAATTATTAAAATATAAGATAAATTATATTTGGGGATTGGGGATTGGGGATTGGGGATTGGGGATTGGGGATTGGGGATTGGGGATTGGG